>PVKU01002409.1:189722-229870 GCA_004027475.1 Anoura caudifer
CCATCTACTCTCTACCCTTCTCCACCTGGCTTGAGCCTTGGGAAATTAAACTGCAGGGACCACACCCATAGACTCCCTGACCTCTGGTTGGGTTCATTCAGTCTGGAGTCCTGACAGGAGATGGAAAAGCAGGAGTAGAGTGAACTTGGGGTGTCCATTCCCTCTCATCCCTCCTAGCCACATCACTGCGGACTGGCTACACCCCCTATGACAATCACAGCTCCTGCCAGGTGTTCCATTCCATTTGCTCTTTCTCTCCTGGTTCTGGTAACTACTCCCTCTCCTCCACTCTTCAGGCCTGGGAGTGACAAAGGTGACCCACCCTTCTGGCCCTAGGGTCTCTCACTATCCTTGGTGGTTCACCTACCCTCATGCCCGCTCCCTGGTAATCAGTTCCTTTTATTGGCTGCTCATTTGCTTCCCAACTGAATCTGCCATTTGTTTTCTGCCAAGATCTTGACCACAGAATAGTCCAGCAAGGGGCCTTACTTCCTATGAGTCTTCAGGATGGTCTCCTGCTTTTATCTAAGGTTTTGGGATTGGCCATTTCCTTGATGGCTAGTCTAGGAAAGAAAGACCCCACATTTCAGTGCATGATGTTCAGAACAGTTATTAAAACTTCCCTCAGTGATATACTCTGAGGTTCATGGTTTGGGGAGAATCCACATAAGGGGGAATTGAAGAAGGAATGAAAGGTGGATATTGACCATCCCCCCACCTCCATTCTACTTTGGAGTTTTGGCTGGTTCTTGGGAATTTGTACAGCCTACTCCTCAAAGGTTAACCAACTTTTCAATAAGTGAAGGGTTATATGGGTAATTATGTCATTAACTTAGTATAGATGACCAGGTAGGATTTTAGGTCAGTTGACCTAATCTTCCAGATACTGACCCATCACTGTAAAGTATGGTCTACCTGGCAGATCTCCTCCTGGGCTCTGAGTATCCAGGGGTTCACATCCCCAGAAGGGAGCAGCTCCTTCAGGCCTTTGATGGTTTGGGATTTGAGCGGTAGGCACGGACCAATCTGCTCATTCAGATACAGCTCACAGATTCGGTTGCCCAGAATGTGCCAAAAGAAGGAATTCCCAGTCTTCCTGTTAGTCATCTGGACACTGAGGAAATGGTGCAGGTCATGCCAGAGGTCCAGGAGCCGGAGCTCTACTCCCAAATTCAGCTTCTTCAGGTGGTCCCGGAAGGGGCCCCCTGCACAGGCATCAGCACACAAGGCCCAGTGGGTGTACCCCAAGGAGAGTCTTTGCTTGATGGCCTTCTTGATTGTCATCTGGGGGTAGTGACTGATGATGGGGGTGAGAGTCGTCAGGTGGGCAGAGAACTTTGTCTCAAAGAGTCCTTCCATGTGGGGGCAGCTCTTGCCTATCTTCTTCATCTTGGACTTCCTGGCACAGAGAATATCTTTTTCTAGGGACCTGGTTACTCTCTCTATTGAAGAGGTCTTTTTCAGGGAAGGCATTTGTATAACCATCTCCTCCTGAGGGCAGATCTCTTGGGAGAACATACAGTTGGTGTCTGGCTTGGTATCCAATTCTAAAGACCAAGAGGCATGACCTATCAACTGCCACATCTTCCGTTTGGTCTTCCTGCTTGAGTACTGCTTCTGAGGGTGGTGGGAGTTCTTGATGCTCATGTTCACAGGGAGCTCTCCTTCATGGGTACAGCAAATACTGCACAGGCGAGTCTCATATTCTTGCATCAGTCCCTGGCATGACTCCTCCTTAGCTATGATGGTCTTGGCATGGGTGTAAAAGTTGGGAAGCCAATAGCTCTGGATTTTGAACAGAGCCACTTTCTGCATGTTGCTCAAGATCTCCCTCCTGGTGGTTGACTGGTTGGGATGCCAGATGGAGAGGTTCAGGAAGGACTCTGGAAAGAAGACAGAGAGAAAATGATCTGGCAATGGTGAGATTTTAAAAAATTGTCCAAGTTTTTTTTGTGCATGTGTGTGTATAGAATTTCATTCATTTCTCATGCAATCCAGGGGTGGGAACAGGCCAAATATAGGGTGGATATGTGTTTAGGATTTGCTCAGCACAGTGACCCCTTTCTCTGATTACCTTCCTTCTTTCCCAAGTAAAGAAGTCATTCTATGGGATTCATCAGGTTATTTTTTAGACTATTTTGTGTTATTATAAAGAAAAGCAAAAGTCACATGAAAACGTGTTTAAGAACAAGAGACATGTACCTCAGAATGGAATTTCTCAGGTTCACATCTGACAGGAGGAAAGTCTTTGGACTGTATAATTTGAAAAAGCCCTTACTAGCCCTGATTTTCATGCCATCAATTCTCAATGATCTCTATGAATAAAGAGTAGTGTGACTAATCCCAAACAGTAAATCTTCTGGAACACATTTGTGTTTGGGTTAGCAATGCCTCCTCCCTAAATACACACATCCGTACATACATACATAATAAAATGGGTGAATATGAAGGTCTAGAGAAGAGGTTAGCAGACTTTTTCTGTGAAGGACCAGCTACTAAATAGTTTAGGTTTTGTGGGCCACCTAGAGTTTCTACTGCATGCTTGTCTTCTTTAACCCTTTAAAAATATGAAAACATTCTTAGCTCAAAGGCCATGTGTACTTCATTTGGTCTGTGGGCTGTAGTTTGTTCTAGAGAATCCCAATTAAAGAAAAGAAGACAAGTGCAGCCAACTGTCCCTGGCAAGTAATATCTCTGGAAGAGGCCCATACCAGCCTCAAGACAACTGGTCTCTCTCATTCTGCTCCCCTCCCTGCAGTGAAGGGTGGGTTTCCCAGTGGGGTGGAAAGGGTGGCAGTCTGCAAAGCAGGAGACCGGGGGCTATCAGACACCAGATTAATTTTTTGGTTCCATCTCCCAGGGATTTCACTTCAGATACACTTCATAGTTCTTACTGGTGTCTATGTTGCAGAGAGTCACTACCCGTGAGCCCTCCTTAAGATGGGTGGCCCTCAGCACAAGGAGGAGAGATAGGTAGTAGTCTCTCAATTCCAGGTCCATCTCATCTATGCTCAGGATCTTCTCAGCAAGAATCCAGAAATCCACCAGCTCTTCACCTACAGAGCAGACAAGGGAGACGCTGAGCTGCACGCAAATCTTGCCCCTTCAGCTCTTGCATATGGGTGTGGCAGCTGATACCCCTACCACCAGCCTGCTCTACTGCCTCCAACATCACCATTATTAGCCACTCCTGTGAGTTAAAGCACCATCTCCAGAAATGTCCTAATATGGGGTCAGATGGGAGTCATGGGGAGAAGGGACTTAAGGGATAGGGATCTTTTGTGACATTTTTATTGTTACAAAAGCTGTCACTTTACAGAAATCTGCAGGATGGATCATGAGACATTTGAGTCTGGTCCCAAAAATAAAGATCAGAGGGAAAAGAGCATTTCCTAGACAACAGACCCAGAGTAGCTAGCAGGAGGACCCTGGAGCCAAAAGCTGCTGAAGGCTACATTCCCTGCTTTACAACTTTACCAGAGCTGAAATTGTTGTTGCAGACTGAATAATAGCCTGCCTAGTTCTAGTTCTTTTCTCCCGGTTACTTGCAGATCCAAGATTCTACACTTTATATAGAGCTTGTCCCTGGGTAAAACTTAACATTACTGAACTGAATGTCAGCCAGTGCAGGCTGGGCCCCATAGGGCAGAAGGCAGTGCATCCCGACACTTTTGCTCCAGGGGTTTATTTATTTGCTTGCTCCTTTGTCTGTCTCCCCACTGTCGTGGCAGCTTTAGGAAGGGGACTCATGGTTCTTGCTCACCTTTGTACCCCAACTACCAGCACAGTGGCTGTCATACCATGGTGCTCAATACCATTGTTGAATGAATGAATGAATATATGAATGAAAGGGACTCTGATTGCAGTTGCCCCAAACTAAACTATGGATCCCAATTTTTAAAGACTCTACCCATACTGCATTAAAAATCATTTTCTATATTCCCCGTAGACATACATAACAGTAAGTGCTCTAGGGCTCCCTGGAACCTGTTAAGAACTTGCAAAGGCCCCGAAAAGAACTGCAAGAACCCACCTGCACTGCCCTTGAGGTAGGTACAGAAGCGCCGCATTCCTCTGACCCCGCCAATGCATTTCTGGAGTAACCACTGGTCAGCTCTTTTCCACCTCATCATATGGGCTGCCAGGAGAAATTCATGGTAAGAGAGAGTGAGTAGCTCCAACTCCGGCCCCTCTTCCAGCCTTGCGCCGGATGGTCGGACCCCCATTCACTTGGTATTAGTGAGGAGAAGTGGTGGACAGGTCGATGAGTTGGGTCCTCACAGTGTGGTGCTTTTGAAACTAGGCCTCAGACCCTCTAGGGACATGCATCAAGTGATATGTGAGGAACCCACAAGCCCATACAATCCAAGATCAAAAGCATACTGCAACCAAGGTCCCTTGCCTTGTACGGTCCCCACATGACAGTGATTCCATCAACCCAACTTTCCCAATGCATATATTGCAGGACAGAGATGAGCATAGCAGGGGTAAGGGACATTTTTACAACATTTTACTCAGTGGATCCCCTGAATCTTAACATTCCCCAGAAGGAACATGTTCAGTTACCTTTGGTTAGTTGAGCTGAGAGTAAAGTTACCAATTCAATCCTAGATGGAGATTTTATTCATTCATTCTTCCAACAAATATTTATTACATGTCTATTAATTACTAAGTACCATTCCAGGTGTTTGGGATTCACTAGCAAACAGAGCAAAAATCCCTGCCCTCAAGGAGCTTATATTCTAGTGAATGAGACAATGAGCAATCAGTGTAGTAAGTACATTATCTAGAAAGGTTGAAGGTTATAAGCACTATGGGAGACAAATGAAAAAGTAGAGCAAGGTAAACAGGATTGGGAATGCTAGGGCAGGGTTTGGATGAGTGGGCATTTTGGTCTTCACGGAGAGGGAGAGACCTTTACAGAGATTTAAGGAGGTGAGAGAGAGCCAGTGTGGATTTGGAGGAAGAGCTAGCGCATAGCCTTGAAATGGGAATGTGGCCAGAATATATGAGGATCTGCAAGGAGGCCAGTGTGGTGGAAATGGAGTGAGTGGGGAGGGGAAGAGGAGGAGATGAGGTCAGAAAGGAAATGAAGCCAGGGCTCTGGGACCTTGAAGGCCATTGTAAGGATGTTGGCTTTCACGCTGAGAAAGAAGCCATTGGTGCAGGGGTTGGGGACAGCCAACAGGGGAGTAACATGGTATGAATTCAATGCTTAAGGGCTCAGTCTGGCTGCTATGAGCAGCAGAACAAGAGCAGAAACAAGGTGCTGAACATGATTTCTGTGGCCAGGTAAGAAATGCTGGTGGCTTAGACCAAGTGATAGCAATGACGGTGGCAAGATGTGTTTGATTCTGAATGTATTTCAAACAATTTTGTCATTAACTCTCTCATTTGTGGATGCAGTGACACAAAGAGCCCAGCCCATTTGACTTCTGCTTATTGCTCTAGGTACCAATTTTGCAGCCTAAGATATCACCTATTGCCACACAACACAGGCTGAGCAATTCGCACGCCTAAGGCTGAAGAGGTGACTGCTGTTTGTACCTTACTTATTGTAGGGCTAACAGGCACAGCACCACTATGCAGCCTGGCTCCCCATGTTTCCCCACATGTATACCCCGATGCTTACCTCCTTCTGGGGAATTAATGAAACTGATGAGCTCTTGACAGAGAATGTAATGGAAACACAAGTTGGTTTTACAGAAGAAAGGCAACCGGTATTTTCCAAGCCAGGTCAAAAATCCTGTGTACTTTGAAATCTATAGTCCAAACAAAATAGGAACAGAAAAGAGAAATGTAACTGAACTGCTAAGAAATGCAGTTTAGCAATGGCAACAGATAACCTCACACTTGCCACATCTGGTCCAGCGGAGAGGCGTGTTGATTAAAAATAGAAACCTTAGTTTCTATTAGGGACTGGAGACTTGGGCTGGGGTTCCCAAACTAGTGAATGGATTGGTAGGAAAGAAAAGGCTTCATTGAAAAAAATCTTCCCTATATCTGGCTGAAGTTGTTTTTAAAAAGATCTATGTCTTGCTTGTAGAAGAGAACCAAAAAGGACTTTGGTCTGCGGTGTTGAGTCCTAACCCTACTCAATTCGCTTCTTTGTAAACACATTTATAAATTTGCACAGGCTCCCAGCCTGCATCAGCCACACAACATGTATATATCCACACAAGGACTCACATGTGACAGCATTTAAAGTACAGGATGGATCCCTGAGAGATCAAGCCACCAGAGAAGTGAGAAAAAACTAAAACGTGTAAGTTTTGGAGTTCTGCTAGGAATACCAAATGCAAGAATCAGAGTGGCGTGTCTCTCTCAATTCTCCAGATCCCAGAGAAAAAGAGAACCTCATTGTGAGCAGGGCTTAGCATGGTCTTCCTGACCCCACCTGTTGCTGGGAGGGCACGTGGAAGCCACTGGCAAGTCTAAGGTCAGCACAGTGGAAAAGGGTAACAGGAAGGGGGTGGAGAAGAAAAGACAATGGAAAAGGGCAAGGAAGAAAGATATAAAGAGGGAGAATGTCTGGAGGAGAGTGGTTAAGCAGTTATTTGGAATTGCAGAGTGGCATCTTACCTTGAGCTACACTTCATAATGCAAATAATTACTATGTGGCCCATGCGGGCTGTGACTTCCTTTCCCAAACCCATGGCAGGTATTGCCAATCAATTCCTGGACTCCTCTGGCTCAGGTGTGGCCTCAGTGTTCTTCCCAACGCAGTGCTTCAAGCATCCACTAGCCAACAGGCACAGTGAGCATGAGAGGTAAATCCGTTTGCTACCCAAGGATTAGAATATAAAGGAAAGAACTCACCAGCATCTCTTGTCCAAGTGGTAAGAATGCACAAAGGAGAAATGTCTACCTGGCTTGACACTGCTCTACTCATCTGCTCTATAGGTTCTCCCTCTCGGTTTCCCAATCACACTTCCAGTTCAACTCCCTCTTTCCCCACTCCCAGCCCTTAGCCATGGAAGTAAGACCCTTACTCACCAAGTCATGAGAAATTTCTGGCCACAAGCTCCACTCTGCATTTTCAACTGTGTAAAAAGGTGTCTGGCCAAAGACCTGCAAAAGAAAGCCAGGAGACAGCCAAAGGGGTAGACTTTCTCTTCATGAACATATCACTGTCCATATGGAACCATGGGGGCAGAGAGGGTCCATTGCTTTCCTACTTCCGGGGATGTTCATTCTTAAATGTATTCCACTGAATAAACTTTTCTTGCACAAAAATACCCAAAGTAGACTAAATTGCAAGATTTGTTTGTCTCTTGGCTCTGCCCTGCCCCGGTCTGGGAATTAGCGTCTTACCTGTGTGCAAAGCACTTGAAATTAAAAGGTGTTGAGTTTTGTGTATTTTGCATATTCATTGGTTAAAACAGAGACCTAACCCTTTCATAAAGAGAAGCTGCTTTGGAACGGCCTAAACTCAAGCTACAGAAAGCAGAGAGGACCGGGACTATGAAGATTAGGGGTATAAGTTACTTATGGGGGCATTAAGAATGTCCAAAGTTGATAGATAATTCTAGGCTACTGTTGACTTTTGTTGTGGAGCCCTGACTGTGACTTAGGCAACCGGCTCTGAGATGGATGGGACAGGGCTTCTGTGCTAAGCTCAGCAGTCTCACCATAGGCACCAAAAATGTCTCAAGGTGTCCTCAAACTATTCGTGATAAACTGGAGGGACGGAAGCCCCACTTCTGGCTAAGCTCTCAGCACATCTTGTCAGTCTGCCCATCTTACCAAGACTAGTGGTCTCAAACTTTTGTCCATCTGTGGCCCCTCCTCCTCTCCCCTTTGTCCCTGAGGGGCTGTGAGGTGTCAGAGGGAGGTGACAGCGCTGCCTACACTGCTCAAATCTCAGTCTATAAGAAAAACTCTGTCCTCGGGGAGCCCTCCTTGCTCTGCACCAGTGTGTGACACAGCAACACACCCTGCCTGGAGTGTGAAGCTACCTTTACGGGATGTGCGATGGGACTGGGGAGTCGTGAGAGCACACGGGAGGAATGCATGGGAGCAGTGTCACCATGTGACATTTGTACCCAGAGCCACAGACCTGGTCAGCCTCATGTGACTTCAGGCAGGTCACTTAACATCTCAGATCTGTCTGTCAGAAGCCAATGATGTGGACCTCACGGGGCAGTTTACTTAGAAATGGGTACAATGACAGCTGTGTTCAACACGAGACACCACTGTCTCTCTATGTAGGACACAGCTACCTACCTGGCCAGGACTTTCTTATATTCTCGGCTGCGATTCCACTTCCCACATCATTCTCCCCATTTCTAAAACATTATTGTGGGCTTCTTAAATTCCAGAACGTACTAACTAAAATGTCTCAAGGTTACGTCTGAGACCTTTCATTAAGACACTGGCAGTGGTAACAGAATGCATGAGGACCGCCCAGAAGAGCTGCTCTCAGAGGTCCCTTCCTCCTTCCTCTTTGTTCCGTGTGCTGGGTGGCATCCCCATCCAGCTGGGCATCCAAGCCTGTGACCCCATCTCCTCCCTCTCTTACCACCTCTCCCTGCCACTTAAACAGTATCAAAGTCCTGCGTTTTGCTTTGTAAAAAATCTCTCCTATCTGTCTTATCCCTTTGCCTTTTGATCCTTTAATTCCTCCCACCTGTGCTGTTGAGAGCATCTCCTGACTGGTCTCCCTGCCTCCACTGTGGTTCTGACAGCCCTACCACTCCCAGATTTCTGCAGAAATAATTGTCTCAAAGGAAAGTCTGAGCATGTCACTCTGTTGCTTATGACCCCTTAAATGGGTCTCCGTGGCCTTCAGAATGACGTCTGGACTGCTGAGCTACTTGGCCCAGTGGGGCCGCCTTAGTTCTTGCTCTCATAACAGCCTCTCCGCACTTTCCCTTCAGCCTTCCTGAGTCACCTAGGGCCATAGCCTTGGGCTCCTCGCTGCTTTGACTTACTCTGTTCTGTCTGTAACACCTTCGCTTCTCTTGCTACTCAGCCCCTCAGACTTTCCCTCCCAGTTCTTTACCCATCACCCTCTCCCCAGTTCTTAAATACCATGTCTTCTTCAAGACTTGACCTATGTCACCTCTTCTCGGAAGCCTTTCCTGACTCTTTCAGGTAGGAGTGGTCTCTCCTTCCTGTACCCCACTGACTCTTAGAGATTTCTGCTATGTCAGGCACCTTAAATTTCTCCCATTAGACTGGGAATTCCTTGGGGATAGAGATGGTACCATTAATTATCTGTGTACCAGTATTAAGCCCAGTGACTGGCACAAAGCGACCACCCAAGAAGTGCTTATGGGGTACCACAGAGTGTTTTTTCCCAGTTAAATAACATTTCACCGTTTAAGGGGTGTCATTCCACAGGAAAGGGTGCACTGAGATGAGTCACAGTTTGTAAGGCACCAGGGTTACGATATAACCAAAGATGTCAACCCAAAGGGATTCAGGATTAGTCTAGGTTTGGGTTTAAGAATATTTTGATGGCCTTGATCGGTGCAGCTCAGTTGGTTGGGCATCGTTCCGCCAAGCAAGAAGTCGCCAGTTTGATTCCCGGTCAGGGCACATGCCTGGGTTGCAGGTCAGTTCCTGATCAGGGGCATGTGTGCGAGGCAATTGATAGATGCTTTTCTATCATATCAATGTTTCTCTCCCTCTCTTGCTCCCTCCCTTCCTCTCTCCCTAAAAATAAATTAAATCTTTAAAAAGATAATATTTTGATGTTTGACATTCACTTTAGTTGCATAGATTGAGAAAATATTACACAGAGGTTGGGTTCCTTTGAACAACTCAGTGATTTTTGTGTGCCAAACACCTGGTGAGGGGAGTAGAGCACAGTGAATAACCCACGGCCCTGGCCCCGCAGGACTTCACAATCTCGCCATTCAGCAGGGAGACACACATGTTAAACAGAGGAGAGCTGCCAAGTGCTAAGGGGCATAGAGGCAGGGAAAAACGAGTTCCTTAAGAAGAACAGGTTTAAACATACTTGAAAACTGGTTAAGACATTGGTAGGTGGAAATATGCAAACCAAGAACCCAGTGAAGGCGAGGCGCAGAGGAGGGAGAGTGCCAGGTGTGCTCCCAAGGGTGGAGCCCTGGTCCAGCAGGAAGTGTGATGGGCAGACAAAGGCGAATTGACGAGGAGGTTGGGGATTGGGATCTGGTTATACCAATAATGGGAAGCTCCTGGAGATTTTAAATTCTGATTCATTTTTATTTACTTAAATTGACAGTTTTGATTTGGTAAGTTTATTTTTATTAAAAAAAGACACAAGGCTAAGTGAGATTCACTACTTGTCTGTGGATGAAACATGTGGATTTAAGTCTGAGTGAGAAAACTTACCGGAAGAGAAAGAAATGTGTTGAAAAAATCGGCAAAGACTTCATCCTCCAGCAGAATTACGAGATTTGTAGAACCGATTATCTCTACATAAGGAGGAAAAAAAAAAACCCAAAACAAAACACTCGCATGAGCCCAGGCTACACTCAGGATGAGAAAATGAAGCAATTGAATGGATGGGTCATTTCCCATGGCCAAGTCTCAGCATCGCCATGGTCTTCAGGGTCATCTAACTCAATTTCTCCCCAACTCCAAGACTCTTCTTGGCAACATCAGTCTGCTTGAGCACCTCCAGCTGTGGGCGGTGGGGGTGGAGCTCACCCCCTCATAGGGCTGCCGTTCCACTTAGGAAAAGAGAAAACTGTAAGGAAGATTTTTCCTACTGTGAACTCCCTTCCTTCATCTTCTCTCCATGTATAGAAATTCTGCCCTCTGAAGCTTCTCAGAATCCATCCAAGTCCCAAATGTGTGAAGATATCACAGCCTGCTGCTTATCTCCAGCTTCTCTGGCTCATCACTAAGCAATTCTTCAATTGTTCCTTGTATGGCCTCCTTGCCATCTGGTTCCTCTTTTGTTGGCCAGAGTGTCCCCTACAATTCAAGCACTCTGCCCGCTTGTCAGGGAAGGGCATAGACAACTGTCACCTATACTGTAGGTTCTATTAGTGTGGCCAGAAGTGAGGTTATCTTTGGGTGATCATTACACTATTAACTCCATCGTCCTTTATTCATTCAGTCCCTTTTTAGAAAACAAGGGCAGGAGTCTACATTTATTCTAGTCAAATTACAACTTGTTGCTTTTGTCCCAACCTTATAGCCCAACAAGAGCTTTTTTGAATATCGATCTACTCATGCAAAGTATTTTTTATTCCTCTCTGGCTTGATCATTGAGCTGCCCAAGTTCATCTGACAGGATAAAGGTTCGCTGTCACTAAGCCAAGCAAGGACACCGCAGGTGGGCTAGGCGACCCCTGTACGTTAACTCTAATTTACTGCCTATCTCTTAGAGCGCCATGCTCAACTAGTGAATAGTGAGCTAATTGTTCTATCAATGGCCCTGCATTTTCCCATCATACCTGAAGTTTAGAATGAAAGACTTGTAAAATGTGCAACCTACACACCATACACTAGTCCTGTCCCTCAGCTCAGTTGAACATCTGGGTACCACTCACCGTCACTACAGTGTAGTTATGATAAAGTAAGAAAACTAAACAATCATTCAGTAACTTTTCCTGATGACACTTGGTGATTATTGTCATCATGTAACAGAAATAGAAATAAAAGCTCAGACCATCAAACTCTATTGTAACAGAGCACGTCAGTTCTTGCCCTCTGTTCCACACAGATATTTTTTTTTGTCACCTACTATTGTAAATTTTTTTAAAAACGAAGATTCTTTACTTCAATCAGCAAACTCAGATTCTTCAAGCCTCAGCCCATAATAGGCAGGCCTCCTTTCTCTCTCCCCTCACCCCACCCCTCAGCCCCAGAAAGGGGAATGGAAAATGAGAAGCCAAGAGGGCAGCTGCCAGGGCAGGCTGCCTTCAATGTGTGCTGAGCCCAGGCCAGCATGGCAGGGTGGTAGCTGCCACTGACCCCTCCCTATAAATGAAGTCCCTGCAGCCGCTGCTGTGGGCGAGGCATATTTGTGGGAGGAAGGCCCGAAGGCAGCGTTGCTGACCCCCAGCCAAGGAATGGATTGAGGGCATCGTTAACCCTTGTGTAAACTCCCACCACTTCTTGTGTGTGTCCTCACATGTTTAATTAGACTTTCTTTCCCACAGATGTTATAAAAGAGAAAGTAAACAATATCTATACAAAAGAAGCTAACAAAGACCTTTCACACCCACGGTCCTCCTCCTGTTGACCAGCCAAAGGCATTGCTCTTTTCTTATGCAAGCTCTGTACCCTCACTTCCAACCTCCATGTCTTTGTTCTTGCATTCTCATCACCTGAAGTGTCCTCTCAACCCCAGTCTGCTTCACAAACCACTAGACATCCATCAAGAATTGGTCTACAGCCCTGGCTGGTGTGGCTCAGTGGACTGAGCCCTGGCCTGCAAACCAAGTGTCGCTTGTTCGATTCCCAGTCAAGGCACATGCCTGGGTTGTGGGCCAGGTCCCCGGTAGGGGGTATGGAGGCAACCACACTTTGATGTTCCCCTCTAAAAATAAATAAATAAAATATTTTTAAAAATCCTAAAAAAAAAGAATTGTTTTACATATCAACTTTGTGGTGACTCAAGCATGGAGAACCTACTACAGTGATGAAACTGATCACTGCCCCCGGCACCGTCAGGTAAATCTCCCCATCGTTACAACGAACAAGTCATTGTTTTCATCCATGGATGCATCTGTCTTCCTCACTAGACTGAACTCACAGTGAGAGGAGGGCCCTTGCCTTTTCATCTTTCTCCTCACAGGAAGGCACTAGAAGGGTTAGCAGGATGTCTAAGTTCTATAAATGTTGAATGAATTGCTCTTTGAAGAGAAGGTCTTCAGTCTTTAGGGTTGTCACTCACAAAGCCTGGCATGGATTTGTTTAACGAGATTATGAAGGCACCTGAATACAGGAAAGTGGGGCTTGACAGAAGTTTCCCAATTGATTGTGTCCTATAACTACACACACTGCTGGTGACAAGGGGCTCGGTGATGACTGTTAACAGGACAGTCTCAACTGGGTATGGGAACAAGGCTCTCTACATCCTCCCCTTCCTCATCCTATGATTTCTTCATTCCTATTTTTCCATTCTTACCTGTTCTGCCTTCAAACTTCCCAATAGGTTGGGAAGGCTTTCAACACTCATTCCACACCATAATAACACTGACTTGGGGACAAAAGGAATCACTGGATAATCCCAAAACTCATGCTAGCCTTCTGCCTGGAGGAGGCAGGACACAGGATGGCCTCATCTGCATTTCACTTCCTCCCTCTTAGTTGCCTCATTTGACTTATGAATGGGGTCCTGCCCTACCTTCAAAGATACAGTGGCATAAGGTGTGGGGTTGGAGGGCTGGGGAAAAGAAAAGCAAAGGAAACAAAGGGCGTGAGTAACAGAAGAGCCATCTGTGGTGCCCCTGTATGACTCAGATCTGTTCTTGGTCGGAAGGTGGCTAATGTGCCTTATTTGGGAACTCAAAGCCCGAGTGCCCTCCCTCTCAGAGACTCACCGACATTGCTCATGTTGCCATGCTCTCCTTGCCGCTGTGACTGATTAGGGGCAGAGCAGGTCCCCGTCCACAGAACCCCACTCTCTGAGAATGCACAGTGACACCGAATTCTTAAAGGTTCCAGATTCTATTGGTCTTTTTGTGACTCTATCTCTTGGATCCCCTTGAAGGTATCAGACCCTTCCTACACGTAGGTCTTTAAGTCCATACTATTTTGTGTGCATTGACAGGTTCTTCATCATTGTTGTCCAGTTACAGTTCGTGTCCCTAGTTTAAGTTCTATCTCTTTAACCTGACTTTGTGCTTTGGGAAAGCAGGGATCTAGTCATCTATTTCTAATGGGTCTTTTGGGTGTAATATCCTCCTTGAAATTTAACAGGTACTCAATGGATATGTAATAACTCGACTTGTCTGTCAATAAGCTGGAACATTCAACCTAATATCCCAGTTTGTTTTCCACCCCTCCTCCTCCTTCCCAGATAGTTTCCTCTGATTGGCCATGGGTTACTTCAGTTTCCATTGGCTGTGAAAAGTGAGACAATAAACATTACCTAAATGCTTTCTATGAAGAACAAGTTAGATTAAGGGTTTATACGAGGTCTGTCCAGACAGTATTCCGCCACATAATATAAAAAAGAAATTTATCGAAGAAAATACAAAATACAAGAAACTTCATAGGACAATGATGCCTCAGTTCCCTTCAAAGTAGACACCTTGGGACCTGACACAGTTCTCCCAGTCACCATCAGCTGCCCCTTTGTATTTTCCTGAATGTCATCGATGGTCTGAAATCTCTTTCCTTTCAAAGATGATTTTAGTTTCAGGAAAAGCCAGAAGTCACAGGGCATCAAATCTGGGCTGTAGGGGGGCTGAGTCACTTGGGTGATTTGAGGTTTCACCAAAAAACTCTGTACAAGACATGATGCATGAACGGATGCATTGTCACGATGAAGCTGCCAATCACCAGGTGCCCATAGCTGCAGCCTTCTGAATCATTCAAGTAGTTTCCGCAGAAGAATATTCAAGCTTAATGCAAAATTTGATGCAGATTCTTTGCTCTACTTGCACAGTCATTTTGAATGTGACAGCCACACAGCACACATACTCACTCAATGGTGTCTACCACCCCCACTGACTAGTACAGTGAAGTAGTCACTATTCACACATGTGCAGTCCAGTCCACTCTCCTTGGCTGCCAGGTTACACTGATGTCCCACAAACCATTCTTGTTATATTAACAAAGGTTGGACTTCTTCTGGACAGACCTCGTACTTTGTCCTCATTCAGTTCTCAGCCCTGCAAAACAGATTATTATCACCTTTCCATTGAAAGAGCAACACTAACATTTGTCTCTGCCATTTGATTCAAGAACCTGTGTTATTTCAAATATGCCAGTAACTCAAACCTCTTTTTCGCATGAAAAAATGAATTTTAATGGACTTAAAAATAAATTCCTTGGACTTCCTCACTGTGACGTATTTTTCTATGACTTAGAGTATACGTAAAAGAGCCCGAAGAGGATCCTGGACATTGACTAGGTCAACAGCAAGTACATTTAACAGGGTTGAATGTTGTTTTATACTGTCTTGGTAGTCTCTGGTGGTCTATATTCAGGGTCAGAAATCATTGTGTGAGTTTGGAGGAACTATGGGTTCCAGGGGGTCCTGGACCGTTCCTCCCCTGCCCTGGCAACAAGGACACACTTGTCCTAAACTCAGCAATCAGACCCTGCCCAGACTTTTCATCTTCAAGGGGTGGGTGCCTCAGTAGCTCAGGGGCAAAAAAGATTACGCGTAGTGGTGCCTATGACAACAAGTGCTCAGTGGTGGTGGTGCCAGCAGTAGTGGCGCAGTGGGGACAGCCACAAAGTCTGAAAGAAGATGCTGTAATTGAAAACGAGCATGATTTCAATGGGAGGAGGTGCTAACCACCAAAGTACATGTAGACACCATAACAGCAGTTATGGCAGTGTAAATATCAGGATGACCCAACCCACAGATTCTTTGTTGTGGCTACTGATCACAGAGTCCCTTGGGGAAAAACACATGTGGGTAGCCCACTAAGACTACTTGAGAATAGAATTTCCATGGGTGGCAGGAATTTTTGGCTGATCTTCAATGATGCACCCCACACTTCCAGAGCAGTTTCTGTCACATGGAAGTGCTCAATAAGTATTTGCTGAGTGAATGAAGTGATATGAACAGGAGCCTTTAAATAATGAGCCATCATGGTAGAATATTGGGTCCTTCATCCTATTGTTCAGTCCTGAGTTTCAAAAAAAAAAAAAAAAAGCTGCTCTGGCTGGTGTAGCTCAGCAGATTGAGTGCCGGTATGTGAACCAAAAGGTGGCCAGTGTGATTCCCAGCCAGGGCCTGGGTTGTGAGCCAGGTCCCTAGTTGGGGGAGTGAGAGAGGCAACCAATCGATGTATCTCTCACACATCAATGTTTCTCTCCCTTTCTTTCTCCCCCCTTTCCCCTCTCTCTAGAAATAAATAAAATAAAATAAAATTTTAAAAAAGCATTTTGCCTTCTAGGAAGCACTTTGCAATGTTTTTCCAAGTATTTGTTGTGACTCTTCTTAATCTGTGACAAAGAGATCTGCTGCCCACTCCGGGTAACTGTGCACTTGGGTAAAGGAGATGCCCAGAGCTTTGGGGAATCATTGGAAGCTGGCTCTGGTCCGAAACATAGTAAGTATCCGAGCTGAGATGTGAACTCAGTCCTAATTCAAAAACCATTTTAAGTCCTTACAAGGACTTTGTTTGTTAGGTTTGTAAATATGCCTTATTAGGTATTTAAAATACTTAAAAGAATCACATTTTAAAATTGAAATATGAAATGTCTAAGGAATTCTAATTTCCAAAATATGGAAATGGTATCTATTTCAGAAAATTTGATTCATCAAATGTATGATTTTATTGAAAAATAATGAACAAGTGAAAGCAACTTTAAATAAAATTACTGCATTTATAAATAATTCTACATGTCAAGTTAAAAGCTTAGTAATTAGTTTGTTAAGTGTGTACCATAATATTGAATACTGATTACGATACAAGCAACTACAAGTATGTTTTCTGTTGGCCCAAGGTTCCCACTTAATTAATAAGAGGCCATTAGCAATCTTCTGCCTCCAAATTGGAAAGCAAATTATCAAACTTTCCGGAAAACACTTTTGTGTGGCTCTTCCTTAGCTTCCCTTCCTAGGGGTCAGGAACTCAGCATTTTTCCCTGGCAGCAGTGAGCCATGAAATCTCATCCCTGCATCGGCAACGCCAAGTTAGGTGTCTGAGCACAGGAATTTTACAAGACCTCAGAATGCCTGCCTGAACCCCTCTAAAAAACTCTGATTTATCCTTCAAAATGCAGGTCAGCATTAAACCGGCCCTTCATCTATGCTGCTGTACTAGATTCTTTCTTTACTCTTTCATCAACTATTTATTACATGCTTATTATGTGATAAGCTAAAAAAGAACATTTTGGTGATTTTCATAAGATGGCTAAAAAGCACTCATTTTAGCTCATATTTTGACACTTGTGTTTTTGAGATTCACACATATCTATATATCTATGTATATCTAGATATCTACATATGTATCTATGCTTATACATCTATAAACATAATCTGTGTCTATTGATCAAATGCTTTGCTTCTTCACGTCCACACATCTAAGTTTAACAGGAAACAAACAGGTCTTCCTTATATTTATGGATGCCTAGATAATGCTTGCTTGCTTCTGTATCTTTCTTCCCTCCTCTTCATCCCTCCTGCATGTCTATTAAATTGATAGTTCAACGCCAAATGGAGAGCAAGTGCCCTTTTCCAGGCTCCTGAAAAATTGTGCCCTCTGGTGGAGAGCAGTGAAGATGACACCTTTCTCTCCAAAACCTTTCTTGTTTTGTTTGTTTGCTTGGTTTGGTTTTGGGGTGTGGGGGATATTATTGTTGTTGTTTTGTTTTTCCACAAATTTGTCTTTAGTTCATTGTACGTTTTAAGGGTTCAGATCACCGTCAGAGCACGCATACAGACTGTGATGTAAGAACAAAGTCCTTATCCTCTAAACAGAAAGATGTCTACTCCACCATTATTACATCAGGCCCCATTAAACACCCTTTGTGGCTTTGTAGGCCCCTGCAAATATTTATTATTTTACTTGAAAGATACATGTTGTAAGACATAATATTTCTAGGCATTAATTTACTGCAGAATGAGCTCATCAGCGTCTAACAGGACCTCAAAGGTACTCATAAACGGGTCAGATCTGTCAACAAGTAGCTCTGATATCTCTTCCACTTCTACCTTCATAGAGTGATAATATCGCAAAATGTTAATATGTGGCCTTTGCTTTTCTGCCATTGTATATAACTTCCTCTAATTAGTGAAAGATATTGTCTCAAGATGAGGTCTGATTATAATGGCATCAAAAGTATCATTTTTTAGGCTAAAAAATAAAATAAAATGCTCTTAATATCAAAAAGAAGAGGAGGCCTGAGTGAAGTAGCAAATAGAGTTTTGCCACATCATGGAGAAAGGATATAGAGGAAAACAGATCCCCCTTCATCCCAAGTTCAGGTCACTGGAGTATGTTCAACTAGGCTGCTGAAGGAGAAGCTGCCAGGCTGGGCAAGGCCTGGAAAGACAGACACCCAAGGTGTGGGGGAGAAATAAAGAGATGGCACCGGAGGGTCCAGCCAGGAACACCCCAGAACCTACAAGGGAAATTGCTGAACTCTATTGGCCACTAGGACCAAGAAGAAGCACAGGAGCTGAACTAAGGGCCCCAACTCCACAGGCCTGGAAGCTCCAGCTTCCTAAGACCCACAGACAAGGTGTGTACTGTGCATGCGAGAGCCATGGAGCTCAGGGTGGCCAGGAGCCTGGGACCGGGCAAGTGTCTGGAGAGGCTGGGTCATGGGAGTGGGCTCTTGTAGATACAAGGGATCTGCCTAATTCCAAGCCCTAACCTACACAAATTATCCTATTCCTATTGTAGGCAGAGCTGGAGAAACCTCGGCCACCTTGCCAGCATGGGGTCAGGAGGGTATCTTCCATTTAGAGATACTGGGAGCCTTCATTACTGAAGAATCTCAGGGCGCTCCCAGGCAGCAAGTCCAAATGGGGACTGAATACCATAGTTTTCAAAGCCGCAATCTCAGAATGATTTTTGGTGCATGGGCTCCCTCCACGGGGGATGCTTTGCAGATGGTTGGTAGACTGAGGACTATTTCATTTCCTTCTCCAGGGGAGAGCAGCATTGCTGTCTGATCACCCCAATGGTGCAAGGGGTAAGCTTTTCATGGAGAGCCACGTTCATGCCACCCCACTGGCTGAGACACTGCTGAGCCCCATCTAAATGACCCCCGGAAGCACCTCTTCCCTTTGCAATAACCCAGGATGCTCACCAGCCTCCCAAACCAGAGGGCAGGGACCCTTAACAACCAAGCAATAATTCACCCCTGCTATTCCTTAACTTTTGAAGCAGAAAATTTACAAGAAAGAGAGGGATTCATTGAGTTCTCCTGGGAACTAGAAGCAAAAGGGAAACCAGGAAGATGCCCCTCTAGAATCCCTACTCTAGCTTCACTTGGTCCTAAGCCTTGATATTTTAGTCCTGACGTGACTGGGAGAGAGGCTTAACAGATGCTCCATCTCCTGGGGATAGCAGGGAAAGAAGCGGAATGGGTGACAGAGAGACAGTTTTGCAATTTCCCAATAATGCAACTCTACTCTTCAGAGTTCTAACCCTCCTTGACACACAGCTATAGCATTACATCATGACATGGCAAAATGACTAGCTACCTGTAAGCCAGTTTCTTTGAATTTTAGATTATCATCCTTAAACTGACCAGTCAGGGCATTGTAGGGTGAAAAAGAAAACTATGTGAAATCAACATGTTATTGGGTTGTATTCTTCATGCAAACCAGAAAGAAGTGGGGCTCAGAGAGTCCATTGCTTGGAAATGGACTGAGGTGTGCACAGAGCAATGGGCTGGTCTACACAGATAGAAGACCTTGCAGACCACACAGAGGGAGGCAGAGCTTCTAGCTCTTCTAGATATTCCAGAAGCAGACAAGCCCTTTGAGCCCCACTGGGTGCAGCGTGTTGCTCTGTTCTACCAGACCCTGCAGAGGGAACTGCCTCTAAGGATTGTGGGGATGGTATCCTGGTATCACACAGGTCCAATCTCACCAAAATGTGTGCATTAAATATGTGCCTTTTTTTTTTTTTTTGGTATATTAAGTACACCTCAGCAAAGCTGAAATGGGGGATCTGACTTTCCTTTTGACAAATTATAAAGCAATCAAAACAAAGAATTCAGTAACAGTTCTCAGAGTTCAATGTATTCAAGATGGCAGTTCTGACTTAGTATGAGTGTGGAAGAGGTCCAGAAAGAGAATGGCTGAGGTGTGTAAATTGTTACAATGTGCTAAATGTGACTGGTTGGTATTCTGTGTGGTGGTATTTCTGGAGACCCAAAGGCAGGACTTAGTGCATCCATTTTTATATTCTTTTGGAGGGGAGTGAGGAGTGCAGGAAGGGGCAGGTGAGCAGGCTGCCTTGGCTGGTGTTGAGCAGAGTGAGGGGAGGTAGGGGAAACATTTGGGGAGTTGAGGCTGATGGTCATAGTCGCGTGCCTCTCGCGTGTCATTCACCTTTCTTCAGCACACTGCTCAGACGAGACTGAGAGAAGCCAGATGGAAGAGGTGGGCATGCCACCCTGTCCTTGCAGGGTCTGCTGCATCAGGTAGGAAGAAGAATGCCTGGTTCTCCTCTCGGACAGCTCCACTTCTCTCCAATTTCTCAATCACATGCTCCATAATGTGCAGGTGACAGGAACCATTCTGGGCTCGCCTAGGTTCAGACATCAACAAATGTAACGATACCACCAAAAGGAGAAACCATAGACCCAGATCATGATCATGGCAGTGAAAGCCACATGCCAGCAGAAGAAGGTGGTAACAAATATAATGTCGTTTTTGTCATTGTCCATCCATTTATGGCCCGAGATTGGTTTGTACAGCATAAAGCCTATCTGCATCAGCCAAGAGCCAATCATCATATACAAAAAAGCCTTCATCAGCCAGAGCTGCAGCATGTTGGGAGCCCACAGCTCTGCAACGACCACGAGCATCAGCAGGAAGATGGCCTGGGTGAGCAGGACATGAGATTGCAGCTCCACTCCTTCTGTGTCCTGCATATGAGACACCATCAGGAGCAGAAGTAGCAACATGCCCAGAGCTTGGGCCCCTTGCTCCAAAGCAGCGCACCTCTGGAGCAGCAGGTTCTGGCTCACCATATCCACACACCCGCTCAGGAAGAAGGTCATGTACATAGTGAGATGCTGCCACTGCTTGCGGTACAGAAAGTTTTTCTGATAGTACATCTCAGTGATGAGTACAAAATGCCCAGGAATGCTGTGCAGCTCTTGGGCTACTAAAATGCAGGCACTCAGTATCTTCACTAACCCAACATAGTATATTTGCTGCAGCCTGGTCCATCCTCCTTTGCTCCAGGGATGGCGTGGCACATACTGAATGGGGCAGTTGCATATCAAGGCCCTGAAAACAACTTGTGCATTATAAAGCCCATAGAAGAAGAGAGAAAGTCCTGGGTACAGATGACCCTCAAATCCTCCCATGGAACTGAGGGCAGGTCTGACCAAAGGCAGAGGCAAGAGGCTGCAGAGTGTGCAGAGATCTTCCTGTAGCTGACTTATATCTGCTATCCAGCTCACTGCATCCACATTCAGAAGGGAAATGGCTTTGGAGGAAACCCAAACTTAGGGCGGGGTGGGTGTCATGGTTTCCGTTCTGGTCTTCTGCTCTGGTTCATTGATAACTATCCAACCATTTCCAAACAACAATATAAGCTTATTCTCCAGCACAATGCCTGGGCATCTGCACTACTCAGAGACTATGCTATGGGTCCCCCTTGTTTCTCCTCCTGCTTGTTCTTGATGCCAATGCTACCTTCCTTACTTCCCACCAAAATTCACAGAACATAACGAAGAACTCAGAGGAGCACGGAGAACACACAATGTAGAGTACATCCCTTACAAGTCCTCACATATAACCTCATACAAACGCTAAATACAGATGCATTCCCCTGGGTATAAACAGTCTTCAGAGCTACAAGTTAGCATACAGGTACCCAAATTGCCAGGAAAATGTTCACTCCTGAGAAGCCCAAATTAAACATTATTTCTGGGTGAATGTATGGGATTTGCATGAGAATCAGTGGATTTAGCAAAGTAGATTACTCACACCAATATGGGTGGGTTTCATCTGATCAGTAGAACAAAAGGCAGAGGAAGAAGGTAAATTTGCCCCTTTTTCTTCCAGCTTGTCTACTGAACTGGGACATAGGTCTTCTCCTGCCCTTGCACTGGGATTTATACCATTATCATCCCATTACTTTATGGATAAAAATCCATGTCCTTGGAATAAGCTTGAGGTTTCCTTTGCTTTGTCCTGACCTCATTTCTAGTCCCTTTGCTCCTGTACCATTGTTTCCAAGCATATCAGAAGCTTCCCGTTTGGTCTGGAATGTTCTTCCCATTACACACTCTTTATCTAGGAAGCTCCTTTCTCCTTCAAGACTCAGCTCAAGCACTGCCTCCACACAACTGGGAAAGGTACCTCTCTGTGCAACTTATGGACATCTGTGTTGTTACCCTTATCACACTGTTTCAACATTCTTTCCTTACTGGGAAGTCTTTGAAGTTGGAGACCATATCCTGCATTCTTCATCTCTTTAGAATCTAACCCCATGCCTAGGGGTGCCCAATGAATGTTTGATGGAGAAATGAATAAATGTATGAACTACCAAATAAACACATGGCTTCTACCCTAAAATGCTTTATAATATAGTTATGAAGACAGAACAGATACAGACAAGTGACACAAGGTCACTAATGCTAAGAGCTAAGCTATGAGAGTGGAACAAATGGCCAGAGCACTACAATCAGAGGAGAACTGGATCTTTGGCACCTTCATCCTTGGACATAGGAGATGCAGAATGGAAGGATGTGGATGACTTCGCATAATTTTAACTTCTCAGCCAGAGACACAGACCCTTTTGGATAAGTCAGTGTTTCTCAACCCTTTTCTAGTCTTTTTCTCCACTTAAGAAACTTTTAAACACCTGTTCCTTTCGCACCTTCCCTCCATGAAAATTTAATATCTAAAGTCATGATTTCTTTACCCTCTTGGGGGTGGCATTGTCCCCACTGAGGGCACATGGTGTCAACCAAGGGCAGAGTGTGACCCCAGCAAAGAGCCTGATGATGCAGTGCAGAGCTTATGTTCAGAGATTGTTTTAACTTTCAGCAATGCCAAAAGAATCCATTGACATAGGTAGACCAGATGACCTCAAAGATTCTACCAAGTTCCACATGGGTGTCCCCCAGAGATCTCCTGTGGGAAAGTCCTGGTATTTAATTAGGAACCTAATCTAATTAGGAATCTAATTTAATTTAAGAAATTAATTTAATTAGGAAACTAGTTTAATTAGGAATCTAATGTGATTAGGAAACTCATGTTCTATTAGAGACAATTGAGTGAAAATTGCTCTCTTCTTACTCCTTTCCAGGAAATAATGGGGGTGACAATGATATAAGAGAAGGAAGTGTCATCTAAGGGGGTGAAAGGAATAGACACATCTCAGGTTTGAGGGACCTATAACCAAACATAGATGGAATGCAGATCAGAAGACTCTGCTTGCCCAAATGTGGCAGAAGCAAGGATCTCCCCCTGTTGAGCCAGACGTACCACTGATGGGACACCCACTGTGGATAGGGAGCAGATGCCAATCTCACTAACCAACATTGTACAAGCCAGGCTGCCACCTGAGGCAACCTTCCTGGCACTACTGTAGACACTTGGCCACTCACTGACTCACCCACAGGGACAGGGCCTGGTAGGCACAGGTGTGTGTGTAGGGGGTGCTCTGCTGCAGGTCCCCCCCCGCCCCTGGCCACCATGGATGAGAATAAGTCTACCAAGACATGATCTGCTTGGGGAGGAAAGGTGGCCAATCTCTCAAAGGAGAAGGGCCAAGAGCCTTTTCCTCAAAGGGCTTTTATTGGGTTTGTTTTGCACAGGAATACAGGTAAAGCTCATTAATCATTATTAGGCAGTAAGGATCAAACAATAGATAACATACAAAGAACTCTGAGGGCCTATTTCGAGTCAGGGTCAGATACCTAAATGGCCATAAAACTTTGAAGAACAAATTCATTTCCTGCTTGTACCCTTATCATTTAATTGAGAGCATTCTAAACAAAGCAGGTTTCACAGGATTTTACATATTCTTTCTTAGGTCTGATGGCCCTAGGGAATGCGCCCTTTCCAACACAGGGCTGTACCCACCACCAGCATTGTTTCAGGCTTAAGTCAGGCAGAGGAAGTAAGGCAGCCAAGAGATCAGGAGACTTCTTGCAGACAGAATGAGGACTCAGGCTATGTCAAAGCCAAGGGGCGAGGGTCCATCACCCCCTTTTGCTGTAGCCCCCCAAGTCCTTCCTTGGGGTCTCCCTGTGATTGTGCCTGTCTTAGGTCATTCCCCCCTTTGGGAATCTTACTTGTCATTGGCTAACCGATCAAGCATTGGGGGCCAGGCAGGGTGAAGAAAAAGGAGCAGAAGTGGCGCCCTTGCCAGGGAGATAAGCTTTGTGTTCTTAGTGGCTTACAGTCCCAAGGTCTCTCACTCAGCCTTAGCCATGCACGGGTTACAGCTTCTGAAACCAAGCAGGGTGGTTCCCAACAGGTGTGAACCTTGCCACTCATCATAATCATCTTAGGAGAGCTTCTTAAAAATATAGAGTACTAAGTTTTCATCCTGACCCTAATGAATAAAGTCTCTGGGTTGGGGCCCAGGGGTCTGCATTTGGAATCATACTTGTCTCCTGCCACTGGTGATTCCAATGTAGGCCATCCTTTTTCTTTTAAGTTTTTCAGAAAGATTTTATTTATTTATTTTTAGACAAAAGGGGAGGGAGAAAGAGAGCGAGAGAAACATCAATGTGTGGTTGCCTCTCGTGCGCCCCCTACTGGGGAACCTGGCTCACAACCCAGACATGTGCCCTGACTTCGAATTGAACCAGTGACCCTTTGGTTTGCAGGCAGGTGCTCAATCCACTGAGCCACAAGAGCCAGGGTGAATGTAAGCCATCCTTCACCTGATGCTTGGAAGCCACAGCACCAGACTAGGAAACACCACCCTGGTGCTTAGGCTATACCTGGGTACCATCTCCCTGCCCTCACTGACCCTCAGATTCACCCATGAGTGTGGGGCAACATCTTTGTAAAAGCAGAACCCAGCAATGTTTACCAAGAGATACTGCAATGCAGGAGACAGGAAGGGAGGTTAAGAGAGGGATGAATAGGGGAGGGAGAAGGAAGAAACAGGGAAGGGATGAATATGAAGTGAGAGGAAGGAAAGGTGGAAGGGAGAAAGAGACATCAAGAAGGCTGAGAGAGAGCATGGAGAATTCGGCAGAAAGAAGACAAACAGGGTGAACGCAGCTCCAGCCCTGAGATGGGAAAGGCAAGGAAAGGGGAAAGCAAGGAGCTGGAGGACAAAAAGATCCTGCTTGTCTGCCCCCGGAAGACACGATTGATCAGTGATTAAGAAAATGAGGAGTCTGACCTGTGTTCAAGACCTAGTTGCCTACTGCTAGGTAGATGTTTAAGATGAGGTACTTATCTTCTCTAAGACTCATTTTCCTCGTAGGTAAATATGGAATTGTGGGATTCCATTAAATGTTGAATTTAAAGCAGGTTATAAATATAAATGACTTTAAGTTGGTCATCTTAGGGCTGAATGAGACCACAGGGTCCATTTGAAACTGAAGTCCAGAAAGAAGTGATTCACAGGATGTCACGTGGTTAGTGTCTTAGCTGGAAACAAAGTATATGCTGAGATAGTCACAAGCTGGCTGTCCCCAAGAAATACAAGAAAATCCCAGCTCTGCATGAGGCAAACATGGAAGCTGGCCTAAGCTCTGAGCCTCACTTCCCAGCCAGCCCCTCAGCTGTCGGGGCCCCAGGCTTCAGGACAGCCCAGCTTTCCGGCCGGCCCACTGACTGGATCTCGATCTAGCCCACTCTGCCCAATGCCCCAGTGGTACTGTCAGGAGAAGAGGCCAAATGAGGGGTCCCAGGACTGGGGGACAAAGAGAGTCAGCATCAAATACATGGAGAAGTCTCTGTAGAAGCATTTTGCCCTAAAAGAAGCTAGGTGCCACACACTCGCCACCTGCCAGAAAATGTCCACTTGAATGTGTCCTCAAGACTAGATGCCACTGGGAAGAGATGTGAGCAAATCAGTTACTTCGAAAGCTGGGCTTCCTGGTAGAAGGATGTATTGGCTGAAGGGGGAGTGGCTGGTTAATACGGAATCCAGAAACACAGAATTCATCTGTGTTCTTCATCCAGTACTATCCAAGAAGAAACACTATCTGGGAGAAAATAAGTTCTCTATTATAGAAGTGAAAAATTTCTGGAAAAGGGACAGTTTCTCAAGCTTTTTCTTTAACTGCTTTATTTTTCCTACAAGTTCATTTAGTCATCTGCGTTCTGAGCTAAGTTACCCCTAGCTGCTCTGATCCAGGGAAAGGGGTGGGGGTGGAGCGCTGGTGGGGTGAGGGTGATGGTTGATGGGGGAAGTAATTCAGTCTCTGGAAAGACATGTCCTCTAATGTTAATGAGTAAGTTGGCCTTCTGGTTTATCTATTAGCATCAGTCGACCCTTTAGAACCTAAACACACTGAGAAAATTGGGTTTCTGGGTCTGTGAAGCCAAGGTCTTGGTCCAACTCAAGATTTATCCTGGTTTCCTGGGAGCCCCAAGTCCTGAGCCACCCCATTTCTGCCACCCCAGCCACAACAGTTTTCTAATACTGCCCGGATCACATATTCACATCTAGAGGGAACACTAGCACCATAACCCACTGCACCAAATGCCGTGGGTTATTCATCACCTGGAATCAGCCAGGCATCATGCTCTAAGCTAATATGAAAAAGAAGAATACGGCATGGGCACCTGTCCCCTAACAACTCAACAACACTACTGATGCCAGAGGGACAAGTCTCTAGGGGACACCCGAGCCCCGTGCCGAGAGGGTTCTTTCTGCACACAGGAAAGAATTCAAGGTGTGCACCCGACAAGAGGTTACAGTGGAAGCAAGTGTGTTATTGCACAGAGAGGACACACAAGAAAAGCCACTCCACAGATGGAGTAGTGGACTGTCCTTACAAGAGAAGGAAGAGACCACAGCCATCTCTGCAGGTGGACCTTCTCTACCTGTTTGCATGGAAAATTGCTGGCATGGGGAAATAGAGACTCGAAAAAGCACTGGGACTAACTTTAAGCTTTACGAAGTGTATTTTGGGGTCTGTTTCCTCTCCATGGTTTGGGTAAACGATAAGGTACAGATGAGTAGCTATTAATCAGTCTTTGCAGGAGTTTTCTTTGTTCCAAAGGCTCCCTGTGGTCTGCTTGCATCTCTGATTAGCACATAGCAGGCCTCTGACATAACTCTGTCTGCCTTTAGTTAATTGATATAGTTCTCACACCCCTCTCCTATATATTAGTATCTTGCTACCCAAAGTGTGACCCCTGGGCCAGCAGTGTCAGCATCACCTGGAGCTCATTAGAAATGCAGACTCTCAGGTCCCATGCTAGACCAGCCAAATCTAAATCTTTGCTTTACCAAGATCTCCAGGTGATTTATATGCATTTAAAGTTTGAGAGGCACTGATCTAGTAGAAAAGACCCAACTAAAGCCATCTTGTATTAAATTTTATGACAAGGGAATAAACCAAGTATGGTAGGAACATACAGGAGAGTGTGGTTAATTCTGATGGAGGAGTAAAGATTTGTAATGAAATTTAAATTGCACTGGCCAACACCTTGAAGATGGGGAACAGAGAGTAGTTAGGAGCATCCAGGAATGGAAAATGGTGAGAACAAAGCTGTGAAGTGGGTGAAGCCATGGGCAGAGACAGCCTAGAACAGCCTGGGAAGAAAGTCTTTCAAGAGCTCCCAAATCTCACCGTGGGATGGACAGTGCCACTCAGCCCGTAGGTGCTGTGCTGTCCTTTGCATTGACCTGGGTGGGAAGCCCCTCAGTACCCTTGTCAGGAGGGCACCACACTAGATGCTGATCAATGTGTGGACAGGGAGAGGCCTCTTCCCAGCACTTGGCCCTTCGTGACCCTTCAGGGATGATATTTGCAGTCAACAAAGGTGCCGAGTCTCAGATCTTGTGCCAGGCCACCTGGTCCCTGGCAGCAACTCTGCAGAATGACCTTGGTAGGGAGTGGATGCACAGGTTCCCACTGATTTCCAGCCACCCAGCCTCTGGGGAGAGGGCTTCCCGCACCTCAGGTTGGAAGGGAAGATGACTCCAGAGAAAGTCAAGGAAGTAACGACAAATGAAGCCAAGGGACTGAGGCAGCAGTCTGGAGGCTGTGCTCCAGGCCTGGTCTGGCCTCCAGCTGGGTGACCATGAGCCTCTGGGCCTTGTCCGAGAAGTGGAGAAGGTGGGCCAGATGGTTCCTGGGGCCTTTCCAGCCCCAACAGCCTGGGATTCTGGTGCTTTCCAGTTTGAGAAACATCTGCCATTTGCCCCCTTTTCAAACTAAGATTAGATTGTCTTGGAGTTTGCTTTCAGTGGCAAAATAAAACATTTTTCTTAGGGACACAGTCTCCACCCAACTCACAAGGACATCTAGGTTAGATTGACCATCAGAGTTACAGTTAGGGGGAAATACACACACACACACACACATATATTCACACATGTATATATGTGTGAATATATATATATATATAAAAATTGTGAAATAGATATTAAATATCTACTAAGCATTTTTCTTGACTGCTGAGTTGGGCACCAAAGAAGCAGAAGCTTGAGTTCTGGCCAAAAACGTTCTCATACATATTTGGAGAAATACGACACATAACAGTAAGGAAGAAAGGCGTATATAATTCCATAATAAAGTGTCCCATTAATGATAATTGTTAACATTTCACAGTGCTAAATCCTTTATAGGAGTTGTCTCATTTATTCCACAAATCTATCAGGTAAGAAATCATTTAGGATGGTTTTGGCTACAAATGGAAAACCCTGATTCCACTGGCTTAAGCATTCAGAAATTTATTTTCCCACTTAACGAGAACTCCAGACGTGGTTGTGCAGTGACTGAATGGAGTCATCAAGGATCCAGGTTATTTCTGCTTTTCCTCTCTGCCCTTCTTGTTGGCCTTGCCCTCAAACAAGCAACCAGGATGGTTTCAAGATCCTGTCACTCTTACAGCATGTCCCGGGGCGGAGAAGAGAGTTTCGTTCCGTGTATATCATATGTGTATTCATGATGGGGGCGGACCTTACCAGAAGCCCTGGAGTAGGCTTCTGCTCACATCTTCCTGTCTGGACCTGGATCTCATGCCCATACCTACACCACTGCCAGCAAGGGAGCCGCAGTGGGTTCAGCCTGCTCGGTCCCTGCAAATGTGGCTGGTGCCCAGGTCCACCTCGTCTGATACACAGGAGAGGGAGGGTAGCTAGCAAAACAAAAATCGGGGTTCTTTAGGGAGAAAGAAGAGGCAGGTGGCTGTTAGGAAGGCAAACAAATAATTATTTCCATTTTACAGTTGAAAAAACGGAGGTTTCCAGAACATAAATAGCTTGTTCAAGGTCACACAACTTGTAATAGTTGGAATTCCAAATAGAGCCCAGACCCTGGGGCACATTCCAAGGCAGGTCAGAGTCACCTGCCCCTGCAGCCTCACTCCTTTCCCTCCCAGCATGTCTGTGATTTGCTCTCCTCCATCCTCCAGGGCATGGACTATGTTTTATTCATCTTTTCATTTCTCTTTCCCCCCACCCTCTAACACCATGCTTACTTGTTTTTGCCATAAATCTCTACCCACTGTCCTCATAAAGCACACCCTCTTTTTTTGCCTCCTTCTCAGCCTCACCACTGCCCAGAACTCAGCCCGATTAGCAGGAAACATTCAGAGTAAGTAAGGGCTCAGACTTGGGACCCTGACAGCCCAAAGTTGCAGTTCCAGCTTAGGACCCACGTGACTTCGGTCAAATGACCAAACCTATCTGAGCCCTCCTCTCCTTACCCGTAACACGAGGATATTCACCACACAAAGTTGTGGTGAGAACTGAATGAGATAGAGTTTAGCACAGCCTTCAACAAACTGGAGTCACTGTTTTTGATTAACAAAATAATGGAATAAAAATGAAAACTCACATTTTCAGTTTCCCAAGCTTTGTCTACGTGATCTTATCTGACCTTTATAACAGCCATGTTGGGCGAAGGAGGCTCCATCCCTGCGACAGCTGGGGAAACTGAGTCTGAGCAGGGTAAAGAGCCTCTCTCTTTCGATTCCTCTGTTACATTCTATGGCACTGACCGTGTGTGCCAGCTGACCCTGCTTGTGTGGACGGGCCCCGTTGTGGGTTGAATTGTGCGCCCCCACCCATTCATATGTTGAAGTCCTAACCTCCAGCACCTTAGAATGTGACTGTATTTGAAATAGGGGCATTACAGATGTAATTACGTAAGTTAAAATGGTCACACTGGAGTAGGGTGGGTTCCTAATCCAATAGGACTGATGTCCTTATGAAAAGAGGAAGTCTGGAAACAGATACAGGGAGAACACCCTTGAAGATGAAGGCAGAAAGCAGGTGATGCTTCTAGAAACCAAGGAATGCCAAAGATTACCAGCCAACCTCCAGAAGCTTGGGGAGAGGCATGGAAAGACCCCCGACAGCCGCAGAAGGAACCAACCCTGCCGACCCCTTGATCTCGGACTCCTCACCTCTGGGACTGTGAGACCATAGGTGTCTGCTCAAGCCACTCTGAGACGATAGAGACACGACACAGCATTCTTGCTGTTGATACAGCAACCATGACCCTCCGCTCTAGCATCCAAGGGGAAATGTCATCATCTAGTCCCTGTTCTAGCCAGCAGGACCTTTAAGGAGGAGGGACACTCTAAGCCACAACAGTCACTGCGTGCAACCTCAGACATGAGCTCCTCACATGGGCCCAGGACCTTGTCTCTCCCATTCAATCCTATCAGACCCCCGCTGTCCCCTCTGAGGTCTTGCTCAGAGGAGTGATGGCATCTACTTCCAGCCAAACCTGAGTCTCATGCTTGTCTCAGCTCCTGGGGTTTTCTCAGGGCTAGGCTGCCGCTGAGCTTTTTCACTTCCAGAAGAAAGGGTCCTCCCCCTGACCCCTTCTGCTGCAGTACTGTGTGCACCACCAGGCAGGGTCTGCATTTTCAGGACAAAAAGAGAGCTGTCTGCCCTCTTGAGAGATAAGGAAAATCCAAACTTCCGGAACAAAAGGCCTATTGGCCGCTCTGGCAGTGCGGTTAGGACAATACCTTTCATGCCTGGTCAGACCCACTGCCCTCACGGGCCATGTTGAATTTCTACAGCTGCCCACACGTGGCTGGCCCTGCATCTTTTCCATGGTGGAGTGGGGCTCTAATGCCCATGGAAACTTACCTGGTGTGTCCTCTATCCCAGCCAGCAGCTGATAACCTAACAGACAGCTGTATTCTGAGTGCAGATAAAGCCCAAAGTCACTGCTTAACAAACATTTTCTTTGCCTCCTCATTCCCTCCATCTGTGCACCTGCCCAATTACTCTGTGTGAAAAGCCTCAGGATCAGAAAGGATATTGAGTCATAATGTAATAATCTAAAAAATTCAGAAATGCCCACAAACTCTTGCGAGGGCGTTCCTTACAAACTGGAACACATGACCAAAATAGGATTGCCAAAGAGTGGACTCTAATCTGGGGCTAAGGGGGCTTAGCTAGCGGAACCACCACGGTCCTGCCAGAACGTATGGCTGCTTCTTTCCCATAGCTCTCCATTTACCCATCATTTATTGACTACCCAGAACTGAATGGCACTTAAAAAAAAAATGAATGGCAGTAATAGACATTCTTCTTAGGCGACAAACTCTGTAGCTACTGAAGCCTCACAGTGAGCGTTATCCTCATGTGATGGACAAGTCGTCAAGGTTCAGGGACTTGTGAAAGGTCACATAGCCAGGAGGTGAAAGGTCAGAATTCAAGTCCAGGTCCACCTCAGCCAAAGCCTGGTGCTTGCCTTCTTGGACCCAGACTCACCACCCAGACTGGTCAGAATCTCAGTACCATATGTGACCAGGTGAATCACCCTAAGTCTAAAATACCCAGCCAGGTGGCTATGTTGTCAGCCTGGTTTGTGGGAATGAGAGAGGCTTGCTGGCCTCTGCCTGAGACATGAGAGCCTACTCCTAGTAGCCAGCTGCGAACATTGCCTAGATTTCTGCAGAAAGAGTCTGTTTTCAAGTCAGCACCCAATGCACTCACTCAGGAGACCTCCTTTTCCCCACCCCTCCTTAAGTTCCTAATGTGAGTCCCAATGTCCTATTAATCTTTACCTCCAGAACTTTATTCCCAGGACTGTCCTAACTCAGGGAAGAAACTGAAGGTTGGAACTAGTATAAAAACACACGTGCTTCTCCTTAGATAGCCTGGGGCCCGAGTCATCACCTGCCCAGCTTCGACACTTGGGTCAGAATCGCAGCATATAGGATGAAAAATACAGTGAGTGCTACATTCCCACTATGTCCCTGATGGCTCAAGATCTCTGGCTCCATCATGATTCATCAGACCCAAAGTAAGTGCCACAGCCTGGTACTCAAGGTCTTCTGTCAGCCTCGTCGCCAGGTCTCTCTACTCAAGTCTGGTTGCTTCCCCCAAATCTCCTGGCTTGGCAGGAATCCTACCCCTCCCCAACTCCTCCCTTGGTGCCTTGGCTGATGCCTGAAACACCCTCTCACCCCTATGCTCCTCCTCTGATGCCATCATTTAGGACTCAAAAGAGAAGACTCCAAGAAGCCCTTCCTGACCTTCCTGACGGAAGCCCCGTGCTTCCGTCTCCTTCCATGAGCACGTATTCAGGAGGCCAGCATTCACCGAGCACACCCCATGAGCCACCCTTCTTTGGCCAACACACATTGAGCCCTTTCTATGTGCTTGGCACTGTGTTGAGTGCTTTGCATACCACCCTATGACCCTGCCTCCCTTTATTAGAAATCTCAAAAAGCTGTTTATGCTCATGTATCAGTTCCCACCCTTTCACCCTCTTTTGAGCCCACTTCAAATAGACTCTTGGCCCCACCCTTCCATTGAAATGATTCTTTTCAAGGAGTAGACAGAACAAGCCCCATGGGGAAACTGAGCTCCCAATAAGAGATTTTCCCTGGTCTTCCCTGCCACTTCCGTGCCACTTGAGAGATCGCTGCTCACCTCTGCCTATGTTGATCCTGCCAGTATGGTTAAAGGGGCAGGGCCCACTGAACTTCCTGCATACAGCAGTCTTAGTTCCTTTGGACCTCCTTGGTGATATCTCAGTCCCCCTCCCTATGTGGCTGTTTGTGTACACCTTACTTCCTCTAGTGGAACATGACAGCGAACCTTGGTGTTACTCAAACTGTGTAAGAGAAGCCTGTTAAATACTTCCTGGGAGCAGGTTCCTCGCTCCCAGTAGATATTCAACATATGTTCGTTGAATGAGGAACACAGAGGCATCACAGAAAATGAAATCTCAGGTACCTGCTACCAGAGCCCCTTGTTGCAGCTCAAATGGACAAGATCTGAAGATTCGCTATCATCAAAAGCACACGCTGGCCTGTCTCCAGGGGGCATCTATCCTGTCCTGGCTTCTGCTTCAAAGCTTCCCCTATGTCCCGGTCCCAGGTCTCTTGATCTTTCCCTGTTTGCTCATTAAACTTCATTCAAAACATGAAAAGATCCAGGACTGAATATTTCTCTAAGGCTGTGTTTTCTTAATACAGCAACTGCAGATAAAACCTAAAAATAGTGTAGAGGTTGCCAGTTCAAGGCCAGATACCTGTTGCACCTGTTTAGGCCCATAACCTCTGTTCACAGATGACATCTGCGGTCAGCTTCGGTGGTGCGCAGAATATCAGGAGAAGTAGACTATGTCTCTCCCAGATAGCATGATCTTCAAAGAGTTCTACAGCTCTTCTGAAAACAACCATCCCTGTGAAAATAGTCTGGTGTAGAGTCCTGAGTGTGGACTAAGGTGATTTAGTAACAAAATTGGCCACCATTTTCTGGGTTCTCACATGTGTCAAGGACTGTGCTGAGTGTTTGTTTGCATGGGGCATCTCTTCTAATTCTCACAGTAACCCTCGGAGGTGATACTATTATTGACCCTGTGTTACTTATAAGGAAAATGGGGCTTAGAGAAGTTAAGTTACTGGACTGAGATCTTACAGCTATTGAATGGCAGAGGAGGTGGCCAAGCTGAGATTCCTCCCACAGCTTGGTATCGCTCGAGTTGCACTACTAACCACCTTACCCTGTTGTTTCCTAGGATACCTCAAAACGTTCTCGTCTTTCTTTGCAGAAAGAAAACACACTGACCCCTACCTGCTGCATTCAGTGGGGCCGCTCGGAATGAGCTATCAGTGATTTTTATTAAATCTATATATAAACATTCATATTTTTGAGGAACAAAAGAATACAGGTTGTCACGTAAACTATTGGAACTACAAGAACCCAAGGACAACTTGGCCTATGGCACATGCCTATGTGGCGTGCCAAGGTTCCAGGATTTAGCAGGATTATTTTACAAAGCTAGAGGCCAGACGGGTAAGGAAAGTTGGGGAACACAGAAACGCAGTAATGTCACCAACTTCAAGTTCCCGTAACCATCAATTCTAACAGACATTTCTTTGTTTCAGTGGAAATTTTAATTCTAGCAAATGTAAGTGACTCATTCCTATGGAAGTATTTTTAAAGAAGGAACTGGAGTCAGGACAAAAAAAAAAGGAACATGGAAACATAAAATAAAATGTTAAAACTAAGTCCAAATAGCCCTGGCCAGGTGGGTCAGTTAGTTGGAGCATCATCCTATGCACCAAAAGGTTGCCGATTAGATTCCTGGTCAGGGCACACACCTAGGATGCGAGTTCAATCCCCAGCTGGGGAGCATACAGGAGGCAACTGAATGATGTTTCTCTGTCACATTGATGTTTCTCTCTGTCTCTGATCAAAAGGACAGATCCTTGTCATTCCCTGAGACTTCAGACTCTTACACTGGAGCTGCCCCATTCAATACAATGGCCACTGTCCACAGGGCTAATTAAATTTAAATGCGTTAAAATGAAAAATTCAGTTCCCTACTTGCACTGGCCACATTTCAACCATTCAGTAGCCACAGGTGGCTAGAAGTCATCCCATTGGAAAGCACAAAGTATAGAAAATTCCCATCTTTGCAGAAAGTTCTGCTTGGCAGTGCTAATCCAGACTTTGCAGGGAAATTCCAACAGGCTGACTTCACTGATTGTAGCCCGCACTGCATCCAGGTTTCAACTGGCCAACCTAGCAGACTATTCATGCCATTCCCAGATGCTCAAGCCACATACTAAACCTAGAATCTCAGGGAAGTAAACTCCTATTGATAAATGGGGCTCAATCAACTCTTCCATTTCACTTTAATGGTCAAACACCTTTAGAATTCATTCATATCCATGCTTCCCACACTCCTGCCAATGCTGATTGGTGGGGTCTTGGAATTCTTTTGCTGTATCAATTTCCTTTCCTCAGGTCTTATACCTCCTTGTCTGGGCTGTTACTGGATTTCTTAGTATGAACATGGAGGGTAATGAGGGTGGTGGGAGTGAGTCCTACAAAGACTGGTGTCCCCTGGTGCCAGAACTCTCTCAGGTGCTGTCATAGAAAGGTATTTCTACAGAGGAATACTTTTTCTCTCAGGTGAGAAGAAGGTTTTCTTCTATCAGAAAGCAGGGGGTCCTATGGAATTGGGGGGTTCAAAGTTTTCAGCCTCACCTGTGTCCCTGTCCCAAACCTCAGGGTCCCACTGCTTCTCCCACACATACCCCGTCTTAGCATTAGAGACTGGTGGGGCAAGCATGCAGTCGGTCCTGTTGCCCTACAACCCATATAGCACAGAACTGCATTCTCAACTGTGTCTGTCTGTCCTGCTACAATAAGAAATGAAAGATTCCTTTACAGCTTGTATAAGAGTTTTTGAAAGAACCAGACACTAAAACCTTCCCTGAGTCACTGGCAGTTTTCTAGAACGTATCTAAGGATGATTCTGAAATAACCTTGAACCTTCCTCATCACTGAAATCATCTAATATACAGTCTACATACCACTCAACATGACATTCATTCAGTCTAAATAATTCTGATTACTGTGCATTTCAATATTTTATGTGTGTGTTTGCTACTCTTTTAACTATATTGTAAGCTTACAAGGACAATAATCTCAATGGCATTTAGTAAATTTGTGTTTTCTAAACTCCCGAGGACCTTCTTGCTCTCTCTGGCATATCAAGACAGACAAATGGCAGTGGCTGGGCCTGGGGACCCTCAAGCATGTGGGCTGGCAGGTGGGGGAGGCAGGTCTGGCGGGAGCCTGGCCATGGAGCAGCCAGACCAGGAAGGGCCTCCATGGGCCCCTGTGGTGCAGCTGAGTTTTCCTGGTGCAACAGCTCCCCAGGCGCTCGGTGCCCACAGACTCAGACTGTCTGCCAGCTCTGCTAATCATTCACCCCCTTTGGCTCCCTTCTTGGCTACCTGTGGGCAGTGTGTGGTTGGGATGTGTGATACCTATCTTCAAAGTCAAGATCAGGATGTTCATGTTTCAATGAATAACAAGTAGCATTGGTGTCTGGCCAAGGTGGGGGTCTGAGCATCCCACGTAAGTCCTGAAGTGGGGCTCCTTGTCCTCATCCATACCACTTCCAACCTCGCCTTGCTGCTGGGTCAATGCCACTATTCTCCCTCCTCCTCTGGCCACTGGCTCACAGATGCCAGGAATGGTTAAGAAGTGGAGATACATGTGGTGGTCAGGAGACTGCCTGCTTGTCCTTCACTGTCTACTATGCCCCTTAGACCCACAGCTCTGACATGCTGGAGAAAACACTTCTAGTGACCAAAAACAGTCACTTTGGACACCTTGAGTCTGCTCTAGGTAGAGGTGGGCTACTCAGAAACACACACAGGCTCTTTGCGATGGTAAATACTTAGTGGGCAATGGACTTGGCTGCACAGAGGGCCACTTCCCCTCAGAGCAGCTCACTGATTTCCCAGAACAAAGGCAAGAACCAAAGAGAGTCCCAGAGCTTCCTCCTCCATTGTCCACTCTGTCACAGGGTCATACTCATGGCTGCCCGTCATACCTCCTCTCCCTGAGTGTCCAGTTCTTCGAGGTTTTCTGGGTATTTTGGCCACTAGCTAAAAAGGAAAATTTGGGTAGTAAAAAATCACTCCTTTCCTTGCAGTAATCCCCATGTTTTCCTCTTCCTTCTTCACCCTTTATCCTTCTCCTCTGCCTCCTCCTTTTCCCATCCCTTTCTCCTCCTTCTTCTTGTCCTCTCCCTCCTCTTTGGAGAACACAGATGCCAAAGCTCTTTCTTTTCTCTAACAGAGAAATCAAAGCTCTGTAATTAGGGGGAAATTGGGCTGGAATCCTGGTCTCCCAATTTCCAGTCATTATTTTTTCCATTTCACAGCCATGCCTTCCTAAAGCTGAGGTTCTACAGCAGAATGTTAACAGTGGTTATTGTCAGGTTTGGAATTGCAGGTGCTTGTTTTTATCTCAATTTTGCTTATGGATTTTCCCAAAAATTTTTTTGTGAAGGCTATATATTAATTTTACATTAGCTTGGGTGAACTTGCTGCTATAATAAACTAATGTAAAAGTTCCCACTGCTTAACCAAAAAAAAAAAAAAGCTTATTTCTTGACCATAGATAGTCCAAAAATGAATGTTTCTGACAGTGTATAGACCTCCTAGAAGGAGTAATCCAGGAAACCTGTTCCTTCCATCTTGGGGCTCCTCTGTTCTCAACAACATAAGAGTTTCAAATAAGCTGTGATGTCCTGTCTGAAGCCAGAGGAAAAGAAAATAGCGCACAACAAGAGAGTATGCAAGGGACAATTTTATGGGAGAGGCCAGAAAGTAATATATATATGTGTATATATATATATATATGTATGTGTGTGTGTGTGTGTGTGTGTGTGTGTGTGTGTGTGTGTGTATATATATCCCTTCCATTCGTACTCCATTGGCTGGAACTCGGTTGGGAGGCTGCATCTAACTGTAGGCATGGTGGGAACTGTAATTTATCAGCATACAATGGAAGCAAAGGAAATGAACACAGTGAATTGCTAGCCAATCTATGCCGTACTTATGTAAGGAAAAGAAAAGAAAGTTAAAGTTACAATGGAATAGGGAAGGCAAGTCCCTCTGTAAAGCTATCTGAAGCTGTCTCTCTTACAGCATTTTCACACTCAAATCCCCACTCTCCCGTTGATAAGAAATGGCCTTCATCCTCAAGGGTATGGACAGACTGAATTTTTCTGACATAAGTGGGTGTAGGAAAGGGAGATACGTGGATGAGAGTGAGGTCTCAGAGGCTGTGACCTGGGTGTAAATTCTCCTCCTCCCCACTGGGGGCACTATCAGCATGTGGGTGGAGCTGCCTCTCTGCCCCACAGCATGGCTTATGCGGTGAGGACAGGTGATTATGGTGAAGACTGTGATGTCAGCATGGTTTATATTGAGTGATGAACTTCCTCTCCCTTCAGCACAATTATCACACCCAGAGAAACTCCTATTCCACGTACCTCCTGCAATACACCCAGAACCACTTGAGTGCCCAGGGCATGTCTCACATTCCCTGTACCTTGTTCTCTACTGTCACCTCTAAATGAAAACTCTCGCCTTAGACACAGTCCCTCAGATGCAGCTGGTTCTCATCTAGGGCTTAGGACACTTTCTACAACAGCAAATGTAATTAAAGAGAAAATAAAGCTGATGAGATAATGCACATTAACTACAAGTAGCTCACTAAATCTACTTGTCTCAGTATCTCTGCATTTTACCAAGAAACTACAACTTTAACATCCCAAAATTGATCTCAAATGTGCCTTTTTGGGTTCACATATTGTCCAATGGAGAGAGATTTGGGGGCAGGTGAGGGGCTTTCTGGGTGGTTCCCTGAATCTATCTGTTACAGAAAAATAAAGAAGCCAGGCAGATGCTCAGTATGTACATGTGTGAGCTCACCCCCAAATATTTATAAACTTTTGTGTTCAGGAAGAGTATCTTTGCTTCAATGTATGAACAAAGACACGAGTAAGGAATCTTAACAGATGTGTAAATATTTGTGCATAACCCCAGCTTTATTCAGATAATCTCCCTGTTCATGCACCCCTCCACTGCTCCTCTACACACTGGGGCCAAGCAGACATGGGAGAGAGGGACAACTGTGACCAATAACATCTCAGAGGCCCAAACACAGAGCTCATGAGAACACACACCCTCACAGGTGCATACTAGGAAACATTCATCTTCCTTCTTTGGCAGAAGTCAGTTAGTTCTCAGTGTACTAGAATGGAATGTAGCAATGAGACTCTTCTCGCCAAAAGTGTGGGCTCCTGTCCAGAACTTTCCATTCTGTCTGGGAGCAGTGGGCAGAGAGAGATGATAAAATAGGTAGACATTAGCTCTTTATTTAACAGCCCAGTACTTGAGGGAATCCTCAAAAGAGAGGAGTACAGAAAGGTGCTAAGCTCTGTTTTTCACTCTGAAATCAGACAGATCTGTAATTTCATGGGAAAGTTCAGTGGTCATATATACCCAGGGCTATATCTTTTCTCTTATGGAGTGCATCAGGCAACAGTGGTCTTTAAGACCAGGATAGTTGGTGACTCTCTCCTGAATTCTTCCTGTCCTCCCAGGAGTAAGGGAAGATGGGCCAGGCTGTGGGAAATAGCCTATGGCGGTTGGGTGAAGATAGTGACTGGCTCCCTCTTCACGGTTTATGTGGTCTTCTGTCTTGATGATGGAATGGTATTGATGAACAGGAATGTGCCGCCGAGATTTATGTATCCCAAAGAGTGGCAGCACCTCACTATGTTCATCCTCCTTAGCCTCAGTGGCTGTGCAGATGTCATGAGCAAGAACCTGCTGCCTCGGAGGTGTGTGCTCCTAGAAAAAGGTGCCCTGGTGCTGACCTTCCATGTGCTCCTGATGCTGTTTGTGTCACACGTTCAAGATTCAACAGGGGTGGAGCTGCAGGTGCACTGTCTACTCATCTTGGTGGTGTTCCTGCTGATGCTGGTGTTGACCGTGGAGCTGTGGGCTCCCAATGCATTTCTCCTCTCACTGATCGAGACCTTTCTGTTTCTGATGATGGGCTCCTGGCTGGTGCAGGCCGGCTTTATTCTGTACAGACCAGTCACTGGATATCCATGGCAAGATGATGACATCAGTGACATCATGTTTGTCACCACCTTCTTCTGCTGGCACACGATGACCAATGCTTTGTGCCTGTTGGGAATCTATGGCATCTCTTCCTTTTGGCACCATCGTTGCAGTCCCAGCTCGAAGCTGACCAGGTCCAAAGAAGCACCATACTGCATGAGCACTGAAGGACCCACCTACGCATTGCTGCCGGAAGCGGAGCACTCAGAGAAGGATGAGCAGGCTCGCCTCCTCCCAGAGAGCTCAGCCTAAGACAGGGCCTAGGATGCCCAGCACATTGTCCACCCACCTTCCTCCTTGT
>PVKU01002410.1:0-159607 GCA_004027475.1 Anoura caudifer
AGAGAGAGAGAGAGAGAGAGAGAAAGAATCCAAATAAATAAAATTGGAAATAAGAGAAGTAACCATTGCCATCACAGAAATAGAAAGGAGTATAAGGAAATATCAAATGAATTGGGCAGGCTGGAAGAAATGGATAAATTCCTAGAAACATGCAATCTTCTAAGTCTGAATCAAGAAAAAATAAAAAATCTGAACAGACTGATTACAACCAATTAAATCAAGGGAGCAATAAAAAAACTTCCAACAAACAAAAGTCCTAGATTGGATGGCTATACAGGTGAAATTTACCAAACAGTCAAGGAAAAACTAATGTCTATCCTTCTCAAACTATTTCAAAAAATTTCTCAATCTTTCAAAACTATTTCAAAAAACTATTTCAAGAGGAAGACAGACTCCCAAGTTTATTTTTACAGGGCCAGAATTATCCTATTGCCAAAACTGTATAAAGACACTGGAAAGAAAGAAAATTGTAAGCCAATGTGCTTGATGAACATCAATACAAAAATCTTCAGCAAAATATTAGTAAACTGAATTAAGCAATACATTAAAATGGTCATAAATCATGATCAAGTGGGATTTATTCCTGAGATGAAAGATTGGTTGCTACAAATCCATTAACATGATATACCACATAAAGAAAATGACATACAGATGGCCAGTAGACATATGACAAGGTGCTCAACATCACTAATCATCAAAGAAATGCAAATTAAAACCACAATGAGGTACCTCCTCACACTTGTTAGAATGGCTATTGTCAATAAAAAAAAAAAAAAAAAAAGGGTTGGAGGGGATGTAAACCCTCATGCACTAATGGTGGTAAAGTAGATTGGTGCAATCACTGTGAAAAATAGTATGGGGTTTCCTCAAAAAATTAAAAATGGAACTGCCTTATGACCCAACGATTCCACTTCTGGGTATATATCCAAAAAAATTCAAAACACTAATTCAAAAGAATATATACACCTCTACTCACTACAGCATTATTTACAATAGCCAAGGTCTTGAAGCAACCTAAATTTCCATTGATAAATGAGTGAATAAAGTAGATGTGGTACATATAAACAATAGATATTACTCACCCATAATAGAAGAATGCAGTCTTGCCATTGTGACAGTATGAATGAACATAGAAGGTATTATGCTAAGTGAAAGAAGTCAGACAAAGAAAGATAGCATATGATTTTACTTATATATGGAATAAATCCTAAGTGGAGTATACACAAAGAAATCGCCACATAAGTACAAACTACCATAAACCCAAATTAAAAAGAATATCTTAAAATAGACAAATAAAAGAGACAACTACAAACAGGAGAACAATGATAAAAATAATCCTTGCCTTCTTATCACAAACACTGAAAGTTAGAATAGAACAGCCTTTTTAAAATGCTGAAAGAAAAAAATATTGGCTTATAATTTATATTCCATAAAGACAGCCTTGAAAAAATAAAGCTGAAATGAAGATAGTGTCAGAAAGAAATAAGGTTGAGAGAATTTGTTTGCAGCAGAGCTGTACCATAACATATATTTACAGAAGTTCTTTGGACTGAAGAGAAATTACATGTATTATGTGGAAGCCAGGATCTGCAGGAGAGAACATAAAGCACCAGCATGAGAAAAATGTGGATAAATAAATATTTTCATGGTTGTCACCACTTTAATTTCACTTATCAGAAGTTCTAGTTACTGAAATAAGGGCAGAGAAGAAAGGAAACAAATATTAAAAAAGAAGTGAAACTTATTATTCACAGATGACATAAGTATACTTGTATAAAACTCCACAGAATCCACCATACAAAATAATAAATAACTAATGAACAAATAAGTGAATTTATCAAAGCCTCAGTCATATGGTTAATATTAAAAAACAATTGTATTTCTAATTATTAACAATGAATAATTATAAAATGCAATACAAAATACCAACTAAATAGTCTCACAGCACCCTGAAATAACTAGAAATAAACCTAACAAAAGATGAGTAAACTATAAAAATTACTGGCAGAAATTTTAATATACTTAAATAAATACCATGTTCATGGACTGGAAAACTCAATATTATTAAGATGTCCATCTTCTCCCAAATTGTTTATTGACTTGATGAAATCTCAATAAAAACATCATCAGGCTTTTCTGAAGAATTTACAAGATATTCTAAAATTGCAAAGGACCTAGAATAGCCAAGCGAAATTAATAAAGGACAAACTGAATGGCTTTACACTACTCAATTTTAGGACTTAATACAATGTCACAGTAATGTCAGTGTGGTATTGGCATAATAATAGATAAATAAATTGATGGAACAGAATTATAAAATCTAGAATAGGTATATGTACATATATGTGATATATGCATAACATTACATGATACATATGCACTAATAAAAATCACATATACATATACAAATATTTTGACACTTGACTAAAGTAGCAAATTAAATCATGGATAAAGAGAAAATTCTTTTAAACAAATGATACAGGAACCTACTGAATATCCATTACAAATAAATTTGAAGTTTGACTACCTCATTCAGTACACAAAAGTTATTTGAGATATGAATTATGAATAAAGTGTGGCAGAATATGCCACACTAAAATATACCACTTTGGTATAAAGATTATTTTGAGCTAAAGGTACAGGTGTAAGACAAGCACTCTGACCTCCCCTTTCTTCTTGAAAACAACAGATAAAATTCCTCTGTGGAAGATGTCCTCCTTCCACTGGGAGGAAAGAAATATTCTTATCATCAGAGATAGGGAGTTAAGGCCAAGAGAAATCTGTACAAACAGACCTTGCTAGTATAACTCTTATTTTGTTGGTCTTTCCATGTATTTACTTTTCTACAATCGCCTTTCTTTATTTAACATAGTACAGAACCATTTAGGCCTGGCAAATTATTTGGGTCTTTGGTCTTTATTTTCATAAGGCCACTCCCATGCACATGTAAACATCTGTATGCCTTTCCTTTGTTACTCTTTGCTATGCTATTTCAATTCTCAGAACCAGCCAGAGACCCTAGGAGGGTAGAGGTAAAGTTTTGCATCCTTTACATGAACTTAAATACAAAAACTAGAATAAAAATCTTCTAGAAGGAAACAAGTAAGAATATCTCTGCCACCCTGGGGTATACAAAGATTTATTAGACAGAATTTAAAAGATACCACCTATAGAAGAATAGTTGGATTTTATTAAAATTAAAAATTTCTGCTCATAACAAGAAAATGAACAGGCAAGCCATGGACTGGGAAAATTCTCTTATCACTTCTATTTCATGAATAACTCATAACTGGAATATATAAAGGACTTTTATAAGTCAAAAGTAAAAATTAAACAGACCATGGGAAAAAGACTTTAAGAGACACTTTGCTAAAGAAAATGTAGGAATGAAGCCATTCCCTATAGGAATGAGGCCAATAAGCACATGAAAGATACTGAACTTCATAGTCATCAGGGAAATACAATTTAAATATAATTAGATAGCATTTCACACTCACTGAAATCGCTAAAAGATTGACAATACAAAAAAAATTGGCAAGAATGTGGAGTGACTTAAATGCACATTGTTGGTAGTGGAAAATACTGCAACTATTTGGAAGAATAATTTATCAGTTTCTTATAAGTTAAACATTTTATTATGTACCAGGATTCTCACTGCTTGATATTTATTCAAGTGATATGAAAATGTGTTTTCTACAAAAAGATTTGTGCAAGAATAATTAAAGAAAATCTAGAAACAACTTAAGTATCTATATTCAGGAAAATGAGTAACCAAATTGCAATATATTCATAAAAATATTACTCAGCAATGAGGAGGAAAGAGCCAATAATATATATAGCAATATGAACTAATCTCAAAAACATAATATTGAGCAAAAGAAGCCAGATATAAAAGAATATATACAGCACATTACTCCCAGGACAAGCAAAAATAATCTGTGGCAATGGAAGTCGCCACAGTGGGGCTGAACAGGAAAGGGGCATGAAGAAAATTTGGGGGCTGGCTAACAAATGTTGTATATTGTTTCATTTATACCTTGTTAAGTATTCACAAGTAAGCTTACAATCTATGTATTTTATTTTAATTTTAAAATTATGTAATTTTAAAAATATAAAAGAAACAACAACAATGATTTTAGGCATCAAAACTCCTTAAGAGCTGTCGTTTTAGAACCCCTGGTTTCCATCTAATAAATGTGTTTAAAGCAGTACTGTGATGACAAGTGTAGGATTTTCTAGGAGTATCTATGGTGGAAGGAAAGGTTAGGTCAGCCCCACCTGTTTCCGGCACTCTTCTGACTAGACACCAGATTGCCTACTGGCTTATCCCAGCTTTTCTAGACACAGCGAGAGCGGCAGTAATATCAGGGAGCCTTATGCTTACAAGATGGGCACCATATGTTTTCATTCCCATCTCATAGCTGTTCTCATCTGTTTCTTCTGCCCTTCTAGCATGTGAGGTCTGGTGACTCCGAGAAATTTAATATAAGAAGATATCATGAATGAAATGTTAGTATTTTTTATCAAACAAAAAAGAAAGACTTACATGTGACTATTTATTCTCCTCAGCTGTCCAATAGCTATTATTTATCTAATTATCACAGAAACTTTCAAACTGTGTCTTAAAATGAATATCTGTGCTTTATATGGATAGTTGTAAAAACTTCTTAAAAACTCCTGCACGTATTATTTAAAGATATCATTTACACATGATGGGAATTCTAAGTAAAATATATTAAAAGTCAAAGAAATAGTAGCATGTGGCAGAAATTTTACAAAAAAGAAAAAATGAGTAGTCAAAGACATCAAAATAAGAAAATTAGGTTTTTAGGGTGGGATTACAGTGGGTTATTGAGCTGGCTCTTTGAATCTTTAAAATGAACAGATTAAGATTTAATCACAAAATAATTTAAGCATTACCTGAGATTTCAAAGACTGTGGCTGCTAAATATAAAATATTCATTTCTACTTTCTTGGGTTCCATTTTGTGATTTCAAAAATATTTATTAGCAAAACTCTGTGCTTCTGGCTACAGGCATCTGTTTACAATTGCTTAACCTGGAGATAGTTGGAGTACCTGCAAAGGAATGGTGAAAAGGCTCGTGTGTGAACAGTGATGTCCCCAGTAGTCTGGATGGACGGGGTGCAGTGTTTGGAGGCTAGTTCTGCTGGACTGGGTGTGGTTTAGAATTTAATTCTCAATGAGAGCCCAGAGCAACAGGACCCTGTTGGGTACATTATTATTATTTTTAAACTGCCCCTTATTTGTGGAGATAATTTCTTCTTGGCCACTAAAAATAATCACTTGCCTCTTGAGCCACTCAGAGGAACAAAATAATGTAATTTGCTTAGGTGGAAAAGAATCTGTTTGAAGCTTCAACCCTGCATTTAAGGCACTCAGTGTCAGAATCTTTGAAGGGCTGAACAGCAGACTGTGTGGGTCTTTCAGTCTACTTCCATCTTAGTGTGGGCAATCTGCCACCCCCAAAGACTTAGGAAATAGCTTCTCTCTCCTACTTGCTACGTAGAAATTATTTCTTTCCCTCAGTATTTTACCATTTTGTCCAATCTCCTTCTCTCTCTTTCTCTCCCCCCTCTCTCTACATCTCCTACTTTCTTTCCAGCCCACTCTGACTTTCAGCCTTTTGATGTGTGTGCCTATATTTATCATGTTCAGCTTTGAATCAGTGTGTTCTTAGGTGGTGACATGATACGCTGCACTTGAGAATTGGTAAAAATAGTAATGCCACGTGAAAATACGTGTTACTTGGAAAAGAAGTTTTAGGCCATTGAGAACAGGTTTCCATGCCTCACTGGCAAAGAAGATGTGATCGTGATTCAGCAGCATGGGGTGAACAACTTAAGTAACTGGGCATGTGGAAATCAAAACCTCTTAAGTTGTGCTGTGTTTCTCCAGGGCAGTGTGATAAACCAGCCAGCTTGGGAGGCAGCTGGAGTGTGAAAAGTCAACGTGTGTCTCATCACTTGCGTCCACACGCCCTGCATTCCCATACTCTTAACCTTCACTAAAGCAGCATTCTCCTCTGGCCATTTTCTCAGGAGCTTGGAGTTTGTTGGGGGTTGCAAATTAGATGATTCTAGAGATACTCAGCCAGTTTCCCCCTTCCCAGGCACTGCAAACTTTCACACAGTTCACTGTGGCCTTTATTTTATGGGGAAAATTCTACTCAATAAAATGTGAAGAGTAGAATAACTGGTTTTGTACTTGCAAAACCAGAGTTAGTGTGTCCTGTACTTTGTCACTCAGTACGATTAGCATCTTTATTATTCAGGTATTTGTGATCATCAAGTGTGTGTGTGAGAGAGTGTTTAAAACTCTTTGATGCTTTCTCCTTACTTGCTTATTTTGTTGCTAAGGAAATTGGAAGGTGACTCTGGGATGCTTCATTCTCTTTCTATGAGTTTGTTTGCTATTCAAAATTTGCTTTGCTCCTGGGTTAGTTTTATGTTCCATAAAGCCTGATACTTCTTGGAGTGAAATTTGAAGTTCATCTTTTTTGTTGCTGGTTAAGAATAGGGCTGAGACTTCGGTTTGCAAAACATTCAGAATCAGACTTGTTCTCAGAGTGTTTGAACTCATACTGCATGCTTACTTGGTTAAGTCAGACTGTGTCTCGAAAATGCTTTCTGACTGCGCATACTTTAGTCACCTCAAAGGAACGCCTCTCGGATCTAATGAGCTCCACTGGCTTTGGCCTGGCCTTTACTCCAGTGGTATTTCAGGTGTTACTTCACCCGTGGTAATTCTGACCCACTTACTCTATAGTAATTTCATTCCTGTAAAATGTTGCAAATATGTTAGTAAGTGCTATTTAGGGTCATATTAAATTTTGTATTGTCTATAATCGGTACTTTTTCTTCTTGTGAACATTTTAGACAGATGCAAGAACATAGGTGCACAGTTTAAAAATAATGTAAGACTATAGGAAGTAGTTGATAAGAATTTATACTACATGGATTAGGATATATTGCCTTGACCCTAAACTACTTGTAGTAAAACAAAACTAATATGAATTATAAATGGCATGATATAAACCCTCTTCTGTAACTTGCTGTCAGAAAATTATTCTAAATATCTAAATGGTTACTCTCAAACAATAGTTCTCAGTTCTTGAGAAGGAAGAGCAGTGGAAGGGAGGATTCTGTCCCCAGATGGGGGGTGGGAATTAGCCGGGTCAGGAATCATTGGTGTTGGTCTCAACTGGGGGTAGGGATGTTAATGGCATCTAGTGGGCAAAGGCCAGGGATATTGCTAAACATCTTACAATGCCCAGCACAGCCTCTACTCCACCCTCCGAAAGAGTCAGTAATGCTGAAGTACAGCAATCCTGCTCTAGAGACTACAGCTCAGAGAAGTGATATTATTTTATGCCCTTTGGCAAAATTACTACATTAAATAAAATTATGAAAGAAAGAAAACTTAGGCCCTAAGTCTACCACCTTATTGCAGCCATGTCTATTTCTATGCTAGCCTTTGACCCCTTTACTGCATTGAACATTTTCACTGTTCTCCTGCCCCTTTTCACATCGGTGGTTTGGCTTTCAAAACATATACGAGTATCCGTATTTTAGAAAACAAATTAAATCGTTAAGAGAGACATGAGACTCAAGCTTCAGCATGGTAAAGTTGAAAGACAGTAGGATGTTGCTCCTAGGGTTGCTCTAGGCTTCAGGAATTTGTAACCCACATTCTATAACCTAATGTCATATTGAATAATTGTTTTAGAAGCTACAAAACACCAAAGTCAGCAGTCTTTGCCCATGAGCACAGTGGTAGAGAGAAACATTTTGCATAAATAAGTTTGAGTGAGTTTATATAATATAAACGCTAGGAGAATAATTTTGCATCAAATTAAAGTTCTAAAATTTAAAATTATTTTATTGCATTCGCTATCAAAAATTTTCCATACAGATCACAGAAAAAATGTACAAATATTAATAGCTACAACTAAACAGTATAGGAGAGGTTATAAAAATATTTTCAAAAGGAGAAAAAGCCTTCATAAAATAATGTGATAAACATTATGAAAATATCTGTTAAAGCATCTTGCAGAGTAGACCTTTACATAGAAGATGAAAAAATTAGTTAAAAGAAATTTCATATTTTGATGTATCTTTTTAAAGTGTGTTTTTGAGTTGCAAATATTTTGCTCAGTCATCAATGGGAGATGAAACAATATTTGGAGCAATATGTTTTTCCTAATAATTATAAATGATTGAATTCTGTAGCTTCTTGCTTCTATTATGTAGCGAAACATACACATACTTAACCTATTCTCTTAGTCAGGAGCAGAAATTAATATGTTACTAATTTTGAAAATAAAGGCAACAAAATAGTCTCTAAAAGGATTTGAAACTATGAGGTGTAACAAAATTAATAGTTTGCAAAAGGTAAATACACTCAAAAGGATATGTCCAGACAAAGCTTTTCTAGTTCACCTTGTATCTTTATGACATGGCCCAATTTAATTGCCCTTCTCTTTCCCTAGGAGTTACTTCTATACTTTTGGCTACTTCTAAATCAAATTTACACTCAAAGGATACATTACCATATGACATTAAAAAAAATGTGGCACCCAAAATGAAGGCCATCTTCAAAAAGTAACTAAAAAAATATTTGGAGCAATGGCAACCTTATCAGAATAAGTGTGCAGCTTCACAAATGGATATTTTAAAAGCTAAAACACACAGTTGAATGTGTAAATTCTGATTTTTTAAAAGTCCTGCTAGTTCATGCCTTATAATTTTGCTAAGTAGTGCATTTTCTTCTTGGGAACATTTATAGACCAAAGGCTGCCTATTAACCCACTAGCAAGCATGCTTGTACGCCTGCACACAAAGAGTTTAGAAAGGAACTTTCTCTTTTGTAACTAGGCCAACATAATATTGTGATGCCTGAGAAACATCCTTATGTATTGACTCAGAAAAAGGGGAAGCACTGATTCAGACTCGGTGAAAGCAGTACAGCCTGATGATCCAGTTTGTGTTTAAGAAGTTAATCACATCTAGATTCAAATGAGTAGAACTTTGCATCTAAAAATGTGTCTCCCATCTCTGTTATGATGAAAAGCGGAATGAAATCAGATTTTGCATTTAGACATTGGTCTCTGTTTTTGAAAGTAATAATCTAAATATTTTTAAATACTTTGTTTTAGAACTACTTTCCTCTTTGCTGTAATAATTGAGGGTTTATAGAGCATAAATACTAAGTTCTTAATCAAGTTTTTATTTCTGGCAAGGGAGTCATCATTGTTTTTCAACACGCATTCTTCCTTTTTAATTTTTTTTCTTTTAGGCTTTTGTGATCTTCCTTCATTCAAACATCTATTTCCCTTTCTTCTCTGTTTTAGCTCCAACTTTGCAAATGTTCTATTGGGTCATTCCTTGTCCTGGGTCACTCTTGAGTCATCTCACTATTGGTGGCACACTTACAATCAGTGTACCAATTCAATTCATCTGTTGAAAACTCATTTTTTTTTTACTTCCAAGTTATTTGTACTCTATATGCCATGAATAATACCAGAGGACATAAAATTACACTGGTAAGATAGATATATCTCATTACTGTTGTAAACCACTTCAGCCCGTCTCTTGAACATATATTACCTATTAATTCTCTTGGTGAAGTTCACAACTGGTGTTTACCATTTTTCTCTCTTCTTTCTATTCACGCTTATTTTATTTCTTTGACAAGATGGAAAGATCTTTCTGTTTGCCATTACTTCCTGTGAACAGCATCATGTCATTTTACATCGCCAGCACAGTTTGTCCCTAGGTCAACGTATTTTCATTCAGATATTTTGGAAAGCTAGGGAGAACCGTGATGTTCATCTTAGTGCAAACTAAAAAGACTATGGGGTACAGGTGACTCTGACTCTCATCTTTATTAACTATCATCATCTGGTGTTCAAAGGAAGCAAATGTAGATGTAGATTGTGGTCTTTTCTTAGCTTCTTCCAAGCTGAGAGCAGCTTTTTGGATTCAGCAATCCTCCTGGGTATATATTTGCATGCCTAATTTGCATTTGGAGAAGGCAGGAAAGAGGAAAGAGGAGGAAGCTTTGTGTTTGAAAACCTGGAAGGGCTTTGGGAGATGAGAACAAAGGAAATATAGAGGGGAATGTGGCATCTCATTCCTGGATACCGTGGGGGCAATGGATATTTCTGAGCCCCATGAATCCAGGAATTAGAACTATTTTCCCCATTTCCACCTAGAAGTGAGAACTAAAGGAAAGACAGTGACATGGTGGCACCACAGTGTTGCACAGCGTTGGGGACCCAGGAGCTGTTCTGGATGAGGTCCTATTCCCTTTAAGGATCAGTGACCTAAGATAGGCAGACACCCGGATGCTGTGTGGACCACAGCAGAAAGCCAGGAGGGTCTGAATCAGCACAACCAGCTGGCTTCTCAACACTAGAAAGTGACAGCGTTTCTTGGATGGTAGAAGAAACTCTTCAGGGCATTAAGAGTCTTATAAGCAGGTGGCAGAGAGAAGCCTGTAACTTTGTGAGCAGATATTAGTGTTCCAGCTGCAGACTGAGGCCTGAGAGGACTTTGGGGTTTCATGAAAAAAAGAGGAAGAGAATGTTGGGTCCACTACATGGTGGGAAAGAAAACAAACTAGAAATCTGTCAATATACAAATATTTAAATAAGAGAGCATGCTTTTTACAAAATCTTTTTTCTTTGTTTCCATTGATGTGTGATTTGAAGCCCAAAACGCATGGTACATTCACTGGTCTCAGTTTAGAATTAGGCTTGAATTTCTGGGTCCAATCTTTTTAATAGTTTTGAAATATTTCAATTTTTCTTTTGTAACTTTTATAAATTGACTTCTTTTTTTAGGGCCAAATCAGATGTGCTCTATGGAAAACATTAGATGTGATTTGGCCTGTGTTGAGGCGTAGGTATCCTTCCAGCTGGAGCATAAACACTTCAACCGACCTTACCTTTGGTGGGGGCGGGGCAGTGTTTGCAGTCTTATGGCTTGAGTGCCATCAGACCTTAGAACCTGTTTGTCAAGTTGTTTTGTTAAGGCTTAACATAACAAATATTCCAAGGACAAGACTACCAGCCTTCTGTCTTCCATGGGTGATGAGTTCACCATAAGATCACTTACAATCCCACGTGCTCTTAGCACTTTCCTCCCTTAAACATGACTGGTCATAGGTCACACACACTCTCAGGGGTCCTTGGTTTTTACCCAGACACTCTGGGTGTGACTAAGGACTGCAGGGCCTATCTCCTCATTGAGCATGCAGCCTGGCGTGTTTCCTTAATTAGGCCTTCTAGGAGCAAAGTAAATTAACAACCTGCAGCAGAATTAGGGTGGCTTCTTGCACAAGGGCCTCATTCTGCTCGGCATAGTTCCAAGTTTTGGGGGGATGAAGGTTGGGTGTTCTAGAGCAAACAGTTTCAGGTCACCTAGATTGCCCAGATGACTGGGATGTGCATATTAACACGGTACCTGGGGTGAAACAAAACAAACACCCAAAAGCCAAACTCATACCAGGGTCCACTTTCAAACGGTGAAGTTCCTAAGCTCTTTTAACAAAGTAGTTTAAAAAATCATTGAGCAGCTTGATCAACTATGTGGATAAAAATTCTGTTCAACCTTGTCCTTGTATTGTGGACATGATCAGCTGGATAACTAATTCTTTTTAGAACTTTTCTGATGGTGCTTGAGCCTTGTATAAATGTTAAGTCAGTTGAATTCATACAAAAACTCTTATAAAGACTGATGAAATATATTTCATTTCAATAAATGTTTCCAGTGATAGCCCAAAACATTCTCTTCAAAGGTATAGATAGTATTCTTATATGCTTAGTTTGGTTGGTAACAATTTAAAATTTTTGAATTTTACAACTTGAATGAAACAGAAACACCCACAAACAATAAATTAGTCTTTTCTCTTGGAATTTCTGTGAAGTCTTATGAAAGTACAATATGTGAACTCTCTTAGCATAACCAAATAGTTATTTTAACATGCCCTTAAAAAGTAAATTCTAAGCTGATGTTTGTATTATTTAAAGCTAGAAAAACAGTATTAACAAATTTCAATGGAAAAAAATTACCTAAAGGTAAGTGTTTGAGCTGAGTTCTTTGAGTTATAAGGAATGGAAAATGGCCTGAAGTAGTTTAAATGAAGAAAAGAGCTCTCCAGATAAAACTGAATGATGAAACTACAGGACTAAATCATCCCTTCTCTCAGAACAGATCACTCCTTCTGAAGCCGGCTCTCTTCCAAGGACCATATTTTTCTGGATTCTGCTTCTTAATCTGCTTTTATTCCAGTTATTTTCTTGCCCAACCCTCTTCTGCTTATTTTCCACAGCACCTCCGATGGCTGTCCCTGGGCCGTGAACTTGCATGGATCCAGGCTCTAATGCAAACTGTCCCTTGTTCACAGCCCTCTGAGTCTCTTAGAATTAATTCCTAAGAGGGATAATTTGATTGGCCAGGCCTCGTGAGTCATTGCCATTTCAGCCTCTAAGACCAGCAATACCATTAAGAGGAAAATTGGGTTTTCTATTTTCCCATCTTTTCTACATAATGTTAATACAGTTTCTATCATGGGCATTAAGATGGATTGACAGGGAAAAGTGAAATGTCATTTATGGAAGATACCAACCTAGTGCTGGGCATGACCTTCCAGGATCCTAAACAGGATTCACTTCTTCTAAAGACTTTTTCATTCATTCATAAAGCTCTCAGTTACCTATCAAGTATTTACTGCACGTCTAGTATGTGTGGGACACTGGGCTGGGTGCTGTGTCCATCTAGGGCCTCATCTCTAGGCCTTTTAGATTTTGTAACACACACGTCGATACTTAAGAGAATACAATGCTATGCATAATTTTGTTTCTTGATGGCTAGTCTTGTACCTATAACCAAATTGTTAGTTTCTCACAGACATGGGCTATCATAATTTGTATTCTAGCATAAGCTGGTTGTATAGTTAACAGATAGGAAAACGTGTACTGCTTCTTCACCCGTATTCTTCTCTGCCATCCTGTACCATATGTTCCTTTAAGACATGCAGTATATGATCCAACAAATAGTCATACCCAATTTTGTTGTTAGAATTATCTTCAAGTCTCTTTGTGTTGGTTTTTTACTTCTATTCACATATTTAGCTAAAATTTGGGAGATGGGGATGGGGAGTAGGGGGAAGGATACTAAGTTTCTTTAAGATGACATGCCTTCTTCCTTTTATATATTTTTATTTTTTAGATTTTGAGTTTCAGCTTATTTTCATTCTCAAATGAATGGAGTGTAGCTTGAATCCATAGATGGAAAAAGGTTCCGTGCTACTGATGCACAATGCTTTCCATTATCTAGACTTTTAAAACTTTACCTTTGCATCATTGGGTGACACTGAGTTTTCTGTTTGACACGCTTTGTCTAATGACCTTCCGTGGAGTCTGTTCTCCCAAAGCTTCAGGGATCGGGGCTCACAGCAGGCTGTGCTCCATGTCATGCCCATCACCACTCTCTTTGATTTGACTTGTGTTCTTATGTCAATATGCTCCAGATTAATGAGGCATTTGTTCTTAATCAAGAAATTATTTAAGAACACACCTTAAATTTTAATGGCTTGTTTATGATTAATTGTTTCTACATGCCCTTTTTATACTTGAGGACACTTCAATGGTTGCTTTTCCCCTGAACCATTCCCAGACATACAAATACAGGTAGTTGCTATGACCCAGTGATCTCAAGGGACGGAGCAAATAAGGTTATTGATTTCCTTGAGAAAAACATTTATGTGGTCCCCTTGAACTAAAAATCACTCCGAATAATAATAATGTGAAAATGCAGCTGTTAAGCAAACTGCATAGTTACACATTATATATTTTTAATGTTCCCTTTAAACATATATATCTAATGAGGTCCTACTGTTTTATGAGGAACAATGTAGAAATAATTTGTGAAGTAAAATAATTTTCCCAACTGATCTATCCTATGCCATTACCTAATTTAATTAAAATGGGCGCTATTAATTTATGCTTTTTTATTTTATTTAAATAACCAATAGGTTTGCAAGTGCTTTATTTGAAGCTACAAAACTAAGTGATACATAACCTCTTAATAAGAAGAGGTAACATCTATTGGGTGCTTAATATCTGCCAGATTTTTCTGAGTGTGTTAAATCTATTGACTCATTTGCTATTCTCAACTACCATTTGTGAGGGCCCTGTTTTTATTTCTGTCTTAAAGGTTAAAAAAACTGAGGCATGGAGATGATAAGTAATTTGCCCAAGGTTACCCAGGTGGGAAACCTGGCAGGCCGGCTCTAGAACTCCATCTCTTAAACACAAGGCTACACGGGCCCACACATGAAGGAGCTCCTGCTATCAGAAACCCCTTCCTAGGAATCTGGGTTATACGTGTTTGTAACTCTTACTGATCCGTGGCTTTTGTGCTGGGTACTTTGTCCTTGGGTCTTTTCTTAATAAGTGCTAAAAATAAAACATGATTTGGACCCTTTCTGAATTCATATATTTGCTTATTTACCAGATTTATGTTCCCTTAAAAAGAGTAGACATTGAAATTGTATAGACTGTAGAAAATTCATATAGAAATGGAAAGCAGGATAGAAATCCTCTGTTACTATAAAGGCTGTGAGCATCTGAAAGAATATTAGTTGCTTTGTGATAATGCAGACCATATTGTGTTGGCTTAAACTGGATTTTTATAAAAATTCATAATGTATTTACTCTGTTTCAAAAAGTTTTAGTAAAAACATGGCTCACTTAGCTTTTATAATGAGGATTCAATAAAGTTGTGTTCTTGGTCCACTCAGGATTACATGCGTTTAGAATCATTTAAGGTTTGTTGTTGTTCCTAATACGATGCCTAATGGCAATGATGGGTTTAAACTGTTCTGCCACTAAAGACACCATCACAGAAACAGCAAATTACTCAGTCATACTGATTGGCAGAAAATTAATAAGCATGGTTGTTCTTTCATAAGTTACTTCCTACAAGTCCATTGGTCTCTCTGAAGCTTAGCTTTGCAGGCGATAAGTTTAGATGGTAGAATTTTTATTTATTAGGAGTTAATTGGCTTACATGTAACAGAATCCAAGTAAAACTAATTTAAACAAAGTGGGGGATTTAGAAGACCTGTGATTAGAAACGCACCTAGACTTGAAGCAGAACTGGAAATAGAGATCTGAGCACCATTAGGACTCTTGGTGACTCTCACCTCTTTGATTTTACGGGGTGTAGCTTTAATTTTCTTTCTCTCTCTCTCTTATTCCTTCCCCATTCTCTGTTCTACATGATTGAACATATGGTTACTGATAGTTGGCCTCCTGGTCTTCCACTTCATAATTCAGGTACCCAAAGAATGATCATCAGTCTAGACAAAACATTCTCAAGGAAAGATTCTAATTTTTCCGTTTGTATTAGGTGCCAGGCTGGGACGTATGAGGTTTGACTAGAAAGAGGAGGTCTAGGGTTGGGATTATGATGAAATTTTGAGTCCAGTGCCCACTACTGGGTCAATCAGCTGTTACTGTAGAACAGCTTCTACATAACCTCATAAGTGGGGTAAAGAAAGCAGGCGATTCCCAGATAAGGGGACTGGACAGATAATCCCACACATGCCAGCTATAGCAATACCTTTATTTATGCGTAATAGTAGGCCTTTTCTCTCCTTGAGAATAATAAATGAGACATAAAAAGTCTACTCTTTTGTATGTTAATAAGATGAACATTTACAAGAAAAAGAAAATTATTCAATTAAACACATCTTTTGGAACACGTACTTCATGTGGTCTGAATCATGGTGGGTATAATAATGGGTATAAAGTGTTCAGCCCCAGGGTTGGAGTTGGAGGGATCAAGCAAAAGAGAAAACAAAACAAAACAAAAACAAAAACAAAAAAACTAGCCCCAGGCCTATGGCACATGTATAGATTCTTTTACAAAATATCATTAACTATAATTTTCCTTTAAATGGATGTATCTTTATTAATTGATTAAATTTAGTTTTGGGGTTCAGGGAGGGTTCGGTAAGAGTGATAAAAATTGTGGGGGTAGCATTTAAATCTGGGTTATTACATATATAACTAGATAATAAAGAAGACTTGGGACTATTAAAGTCTTTTATGAAATCTGGAAACCAATAAGAACTTGTAGTTTGAGTCAACCAGTCTGTGATGGATATTTTTTGTCTGGTCCCCTTCCCACCCAACACCCACTCGTCACTCTTTGCTCACTGTGTACCCTAGGGAGTCTGATTTCTGCTAACATCATCTCCAGGCTCCCTTCCTGGCTGGCTTCAACCAGCTGGAGACTGGCTTGCCTGACAGGAGATTAGAGAGCAGGAGGAGAGAGAAAGGTCAAAGGCTTTCTCCCCTGCTCCCTCCTGGTTTCAGTGCTGCCTCTTCCCAACCACAGGTCCCTGAGGAGGCCACACTCAAGGCTCCAGCTTTCACCCGGCTATGACAATGCCCCTCTGCCCCTTGCTCCTTCAGCCCTGGGGTTGTGTCGGGTGAGAGGAGAGGTAACTGCTACTCTGTTGCTAGTCTCTGGTGCCTAAGCTTCCCTTTGTTTCTTCAACCCTGCCTACACTTCTGTTTCATGGTTCCTTTGAAATATTGGGCATAAGTTATTTTTTTGCTTTAGGAACTCTGATAATTTATAAGTGAGAGAACTTTACACATAACGTGCAATACAACACACATATAAATTTTCTATATATGTAAAATACAGATGAAGAAGGATTCAGCAAAAAAGGAAAAAGGACTGATTGCTTGGGGTATGGAGTATAAGGGACAAAATGGTAATGGCAAAAATACAATAAAGATTAAAAATAATAAATAAAATATATATGAAGAGTTTTATTTTAGTGCTTGGTTTTTGTGATTTTTGAGAGCTGGCAAAGTCGAAGTCTGTAGAGCAGAGCAGGTGGGCAGGCTGGCAGCTCTCCAGCAGCAGATTATGTTGCAGTCTTGAGGCAGGGCTGTTACCTCAGGAAACCCTTAGTTTTGCCTTTAAGACCTTCAACTGATTGAATGAGGCCCACCCACATTGTTGAGAATAATCTCTTTACTTAAAGTCAACTGATCATAGATGTTAACCACATCTGTAAAATATCTCCCCAGCAATACCTAGATTAGTATTTGATTGAGTAACTAGGTACTAAAGTCTGGCAGAGTTGACCTATAATACTAACCATCACCCCAGGCATCAGGAAGAGCTGTTGCTCAGAGAAATGGGGAGGAAAGTAAGCTCTTTGAAGAGCCAGAGACATAGACTGGGAAGGAACCAGACTTGCGTGAAAAAAAGGTAGACCTTGCATAGAAAATTCATACATAAAATGCAAAATGCAGAAAGATTCTTTTCCAAATAACTCTCTGTCCAGGGTAAAGTAGGTATAACAAAGCTTTATACTTGCTTCAGTGTGGCTTCGTGTTACTCAAGGCTATTGTTGGTGCTTCACCAAAGAGGAAAGTTACCATAAAAGTTCAATTTCTGCATGTTCCCTGGTGGCATGAGGACCAATGGGGCAGGTGGGCACCGAGCACTTGATGCTTCATTGTACCTTGCTTTCGATAGGCTTATCATATGAAAAGGAGATCAATCATAGTTCATGATCAGAAGGCATGGCTGTGGTGAGTGCATATTATTTCTGTTCAGTGCAGTTTTTTATCCCTAGAGTTTTTCATGGGTGCAGCATCACCTGGCATCTAGCCAAGGCTGTTTTAATTTTTTACTCTTTCTTGCCATAGAGGTCATATGTTGTAATTTGGACTTTGGTCTGCAGTTCATGTTACAGCACACACTGTACAGTCAGTCAACAAGTCTTTATTGAACAGAAAGTACTTGGAGCATTGTGCGAAGAACCGTAAACTAAGTTTTTTAATTGGGAAAGGTCACTGACTAATAGAATACCTGTAATCTTTACGGGCTTCAGGTCACGCTGTCTGTCAGCAATGGGATGGGTGGCAGGAGGGTGTGAACCGAGGCCTGCGAGAATTTCAGACAATGCTTGATACAAGGCTTTATACCCACATGGGTCTAAAATCCCAGGTGGACAATAAAGATAAAGGCCATTGAAAAAGAGACAGAGGAATCTGGAAACAAATACAAAACAGATATAATTAGGTAGGGACAGAAGTTAAGTAAGAATGTGGGTTTAAGGACCAGGAAATTAAAGCAAATCAGAAAAGAAAAGAAAAAAAAGAAAAGAAAAGAAAAGAAAAGAAAAGAAAAGAAAAGAAAAGAAAAGAAAAGAAAAGAAAAGTAAGAGCTCTCTAGTCTCGGGGCTGGTAATTGGTGCGGAGTCTGGACTCAACGTCAGCCCAGCTCTCTGAGGTCTAAAAGATAAGAATTCCTGGTTTCCCAGGGATTGAAGGGCATAGGACAGACTCCATTTGGCTTCCTTTATAACCCTCTTGGCCTCACTCAGTTCTAAATGGAGACCATGTTTTATTCAGAATATTTTAGATAAGTTTTGTTTGGAACTTATGGCCATGGCTGATATCTTGTCATATTTCTTTATTTTTCTTTCTGAAATACAAGGTGTTTCTGAAGTAGATTATGGCACCACTCACAGACTGAGAATAACTGAGATAATGGAAGTCAAACACTGAGCAGAGTGCGCGCCATGTAGTAAGCTGTCAGTAAATGTTAGCAATGATGACCACACAGTCACGAGATTACAGGTCTTCTTTGTTTGCCCCGTACATGCTGCGACACCCAATATCCGTCATAGGAGAGTCAGTTACTCGCAGTTCACACAGACCTTCACATTTCAAAGATGCCCGTTGTCATTCCAACCCCAGATTTCAGACACACTGTATTTGATCTCTTTTCTTTGACCTCAGCATCCACTATAAGTGATTCTGACTTCTTTGGCTAGTTTTGATCCAAGCAAGCATTTTGGATCTTCATTCTCAAACCTTTTGAAAAAGCAAGGACTCTAACTAGTCATTGTCCATTTTAAGGTGGTAGAAGTGCTCAGTACTTCAGAGTTCATGGGAGACCATTAAATTTTAATTCCCAGATTTTGTTGGGTGCTGTCTTCGGATTTTTGTTTGTTTGTTTTGTTTCCTATCCAGTATCCTGGCACCAGGACGAAGTCCACTTGTCTGAATTCCTGGGATCTCTCCTGCTTTTCTTTCTTTTCTTCTTCTTCTTCTTTTTTTTTTTTAAGACACTGTTAGAAACTGGACAATCAAGAATAGCTTCTATTTTTATAAATATCGTGTATGTCCTCATCAGTCTCTGCTGTTTCACACCTTATTTTGTTCAAAACACTCAGATAACACTGTCATCTGGTTTGAGTGCCTTATTGCACTTTGCTTTCTTCGATTGCAGCATGTCTTCTTCATTGGAAGTTGTAATCTCTCTTGTGAAAAGAGTTCTCAGAAATTAGAATTTCCTCATCATTTCCTAGAGTCAAGTACTGCCAAAGACCGGACAAAAATCCTCTTTGGGGGTGTGTTCCTCTAACCTCCTCCTCCCCTCTTGACCATCTATAACACTATCTGGCACTTTATATGCTAGTGAGTCTGTTATCTGGCCAACCTGGAGTTCAACTTTAGAAGTCTGCCTTTTATTCACAAGTATATTAACCTTCTTTTTTTAGAGTGGTTCTGTTCAGAATCCTGTCTGCCCTTTGGGCTATTTTCTTTGAGATATCTAGGTCTTCTTTCTCCTGATTGTCTGCTTAGATGAAAAACTAGTTAGTTTCTTGGATTGATGCTTTGGGCAAGAAGAGCTAAAGGATGTGTAAGCTTCCTTTGATCCTCAGTTTCTATGACTCTGTAACTTTTTAGTTCATGTATTTTTATTACTTGTTTCCAAATAGTCTTGATTAAATGGGATAGCACCACTAGGTTTTGCATCACCATGTTAGGCCATCTGGTTTTGGATTTTGACCCTGCTCCTTTTTAGGGGTGTACTGCTGGCTGAATTGTTTAACTTCAGTTTTCTTATTTATAGAGTGGGAATGATAAATTTATCTATTCCCCAAGGTTGTTATGATAATTAATACACATTGTACATTATGAGTTAATAAACAGTATGCCTAGAAGGTGCTTGACACATTATAAGTGTCTAACAACTGTTAGCACTGTGTTATTATTACCCTTGAGTCAGTGGATGTTAGATTAGTCATAATATCAAATACCACCTGTCACAAAGCTGATGTCTTAAATGAAGGATAGAACAATGTCATGGGGAGAAAAGTCACTGTATTCAACTGTGAATAATAAATCAGATACATTTCACAATATTATCAAACACAGATCATGTTTGGTAAAGATGTTTGTTTCTCCAACTACTTTGTGGGCATATAATCAGTATTAATATTTTAATTCAACATTATATTCTATGCTTGTGTTGATGTTTGGGCATTGTGGTACAGACTTTATTTTTGCGGTATTTAGAAACTACTACTTGCTGTCAGGCTATAAGGAAAGCAGAGATAAATACAGTGCCTCAAACAGTCCAGATATATCAGAATTACTGGGTGGATAAATACAAAGTTATTCCTTCCATTCCTTCCTCACATACCTTCCAGCTTCTCACTCCACTCACTTTCAGGGTATTATTCTCATCTGTATGTTTGAAGGTAGGAAATACTCTCTTCAGGCAAATGTATCTAGCTAGAACTCTATCACTGTAGAGGGGAAGAATTGCTTTGGGGGAAATCTAGTACCAAAATATGTATTTTTATTTTCTGTAGTGAAAACTGGCAATTAATTACAACTATTATTTCAGAAGTATAAGTTCACTTTGCCAAAAACAACTCAGATGTTCTAGCTGATGCTCTAAGGGGATTAAAATTTAATTATATGAGGAACTTTTTGTGCTGATTAATAACCAAACTGTCTTGGACGGGAAAAGGGAGGAAAATGAGTTTCGTGTACAACTGCCTGGAAAGTGGGTGAGAGGGGAAGGAAGAAGTTGGGGAGACGTTGCTTCCCCTTGGCTGGCCTGAAGGACTGCCAATTAAGCTTTGGTTGAAAGAGGGGTTATGAGTAGATGCCAAAGGAGGTATTTCCAGGAATAACTAAAGAGACAATGAGAAGAATGATAAAGATGAATATGAAAACAATATCTATACTATTTGGTGAGTGTTTACCAACTTCTGCCACTAAGCTAAACATCTGATATATTAAAACAGTATTCCATTTAACCCTCACAATAATCTTATAAAGAAGGGATTGACCATTTCCAACATATTAAAGAAAGAAAAGAAATAGAAACTCAGGTTCAGAAAGGTTTTGTACTTTGATGAAGGTCAAAGAGCTACTAAGTAGCAGAGACAAGTTTGGAATCCAGATGTGATTTTAGAGCCAAATTCTAGAGCAGCAGGTTATAGTGTTCTGGTCCACCCATAACGAAGTGTGGCTCCAAATCTGGGGGAGAGTTTGCCTTCTGCTTTTCAACACCCTTACTTCCCCCACTTCCAACTTTTTTCCCCACTTCCTCAAGCACCTCTACACCAAGGAAAAAAAAAAAAAAAGACTTCTGTTCCTGGGAGTGCTTTCACAGAAAATGGTCATACACAGGGAAGACTATTGTCAGAGAAGGGCCCAGATCAGGGACCTAGTGAGCCAGGGGCCTTGGGGGAGGGGCCAGGGACAAAGAAGACCAACTGCCTTGTTTCTGAGCACATACGAGCTATCCCCTGGAACTTCCTGGAAATACAGCAGACTTTAAGAGAGGGGACGCAAGTTACTAGAGGATTTGGGTGTTAAGGTTAACGCGACCTCATTGGTCCTCCTTCACTGATAAGGTTCAGAACATCCAGTTAACTGGTAACTGCCACAGACTGTGTGTTCCTCAAACTTTTCCTAAGGGCTTCTAGGTCTGCAAAATGGAGGGATTAGGTGAGATGATCACTACAACCTTTTTTAGCTCTAACAAACTACGAACTCATAATTTATTTTCAGCTGGAACCTGCAGTGGAAAAGGAGGAGCAGATGCTTTTGTATTGATTATGAGTCTATAAAAGTGAACCCAAGGCCAGTATAAAGGGAGGGAAGAACAAATGAAAAGTGCTGTGACTAAGAGCTAAACAACTATCTAGAAAGTTCACATTTAAAAAAAAAAAAAAAACATGACTAGAAAACCTTGACATAATCAAGAAAATCATGATTGCAATTCTTTTTCCTGGAACCACCTGCTGCAGCTTAGAGTCTAGAGACTATAATTGGTTCAGGCTCTTGGGTCTCCGACCTCTGAAAGATGAATATGAAATAAATCTACCAGGAAGTTATTATTATCTTTTCTCAATGATGAATATCATGAGAGTCCCCCTAAATGTTAAATAGATCAATGAGTTAATTTATGTAATCATCTTTCTATTTGTCCCTCTATCTATCCTTCCACCCATTTATTTTTTATTTTATTTTATTTTTTAGACTGAGGGGAAGGGAATGAGAAAGAGAGGGAGAGAAACATCAATGTGTGGTTGCCTCTCATACACCCCCTTCTAGGGACCTGGCCTGCAACCCAGGCATGTGCCCTAACTGGGAATGGAACCGGTGACCCTTTGGCTTGCAGGCCAGCACTCAACTCACTGAGCCACCCACACCAGCCAGGGCTTCATCCATTTATTTAATAATAACCATTCACTTAGCACCTACCATATGCCAAACACTGTGCTGGGTACTGAGAAAAATCAAAAGAAAAGTGACACACTTTCTGCCCTAGGGAATGTAAAATAACCCAATATAAGTGGCAGATAGAGAGCTAGTTTTAGCCATTGTGTTAACTGCCACAATTGAGCAGTTAACTGACCACAGAATGGGAGTACTTTATAACATCACTGGCACCTGGAAAGGCATTTAGAAAAGGACAAGGTTGAGTTAGGTCTGGAAGTATGAATATGAATTACTTGGAGAAATAAGAAGGAAGACATTCCTAGAAGCAGACACATAGGAAGATATGGGAAGGGTGTTCTCGGCACACTCAAGCAAGCAGTTTTGTTTGACTCAAGCACAGAAGACAAAGAAGAAAAAAAAGATGGGACCATTCCCTAGAGAGGTTAGTGTCAATATATTGGCTGGTCAAGATGTTGATTTTATCATGGGTGGTAGAGAGTTGCTAAATCTGTTTAGAAGGAGGGTAACTTATTCAAGAAAATAATTAAAAAATGAGGTGTCCTTACGTTGACAGTCCATTTGCGACTCCCAATCTCAATACTGACTTCTAGAAGCTATTCCCACCCGGCAGCATCTTCCTGTGCAGTGGACCTTATCCTTAAAGTCTCATCGTCAACAGGCATTACCTGTGAGCATTTTTAAACCTCAATGATCCTGATCTACCTCAGTCCAATTAATTAACATTTTCTTGGGCTGAGACCCAGACATCAAGGATATTTTAAAGCTCCTAGGTAATAGGAAAGCACAGCCAAAGTTGAGAACTGCTGTGCTGGCGGTATTCTGAAATGCTGGCAGGACTCTGTGGGTTCACTCTGTTATACTCCCTGTTGAGTCTTAGTTTATTTTTGCCATTTGTTAAGGTGTACATTGAATCTCACTTTTGTCAGGTTTCATTCTGTGTGTTTAAAGAAGGACCTCCCACAGAATTTCATGGGATTTCTCTCAATTTGATCATAATTTATCATTGGAGGCAGAAAATTATCTAAACATTACACTATGACGAGATAGTTACTGCGGTTTACTTCTTGCACACATAACTTTGGAAAGGATACTTACAGGTTAGAGAGGGAAAGGGAGGTGAGGTGTGAAGCAAGAACAGTACTGAGGCAGAATACAGGATTCCAGGGGTCAAGGACAAGAGAATTATTCCCGGAAGAGGGATGGTGAAAAAACATGGCAAAGACCTAGCATTCTCATGGCACTTTGTTCGTACTACTTGTATTACATTCCTCAGATTGTTGGGTATGGTTGACTTTTATATGGATCTAGTCCTATTTCTATCCTATGAGGACATTGAGGGAAGGTGATTCCAAAAGACAAAACAGTCTTACTAAATAATAGCTTCATAAACTGAAGTGGTTTGCAGGGAAAATGTTTTTGATTGAGAGTTTAGTCACAGAAGGTTAAAAACAATGAGCACACATACAATGAAGTAACTTAAAAATAAAAATGAAACATAAATATTCATGGGAATATATTCACAAGATGAACTGAAATCATAAGTTATTCTCATGAATGTAATATGAGCCTAAATGTATGTCTAAATCCCTTTTGCCTCCTAATAATCTGATTTAATACCTGATTTTCCCTGAATACTCTCCTAAATGCAGTCACTTCCTTTTGGCCAATAACCTAATTGATATGATCATGTCTTTCAAATTTCAACCCTTACTTTAAAGTCACACTTTGACTCATTAGGAATTTCCACACTTCCTTCCAGCTGTTGAGGGGAGAGCCCCAGCAAGAGGAAGTAGCCCTGTGTGATCTCCTCATTTCCTTCCTGGCCGTGTCCTTCCTGGGCCTGGGTCATCCAGCTGCATCCAGGAGCCCCAGAGGATGTCATGAAGAATTACTGCAAGTATAAATGGGTCTAGTTCACAAATTCTTCAGAATCACGTCTTTTAGCTTTCATTTCCATTAAAATTAAGCAGAAAGTCCAAAGATTTAACTGGCTTTGTCAAAACTGATATCAGTGAAGAGTATTAATTATGAATGTGTTTATCATATATCTTTATTTTAAGGTTCTCACTGTTTTCTGTACAAAAAAATATTAAAGTAGGAAAGCAGGTGGCATTTTCCTCATTTGGATAGATAAATTGTACAAAGGTGATTTCTTTAAACATTTTTGAAAAAAGATGTTGATTCAAAGTTAGGACTTCTTTCTTAGCAATCGAAGCATTCCTAGTAGGTATGCATTGAAAACAATGGACATCTATATCACTTAGCTTATTAGGAAAGGACACCTAGGAGTCGCATGTAATAACAGCTTTTTATGAGGGTGGTCCAGTGAGTTTTTCTAAGCAAGTTGATTGGATTAGGTTAATGTTCAGTTGATGGCTCTTCCCTACTTCTTTTGCCACTGTCACTTTAAGAGAGCTAGTCTTTCCTCATTAAATACAGATTTAGAGCTCTACAGCTCTCCTCCCAGCTTCATGTTAGAGCTTTAACACTTGAAGATCTCAGGTACAGTCCATTCCTTACTCCCATGAGATTCATTGGGTCCCTTCTTCCATTTTTTCCCTCTCCACACCCCCCACCACTTTTAGCATATACCTCTTAATTCCACAGTCTTTTAAATCTCTCCAATTTAAACCACATTTTGTGATTCTTTAACTCATATTTGAGCAAACAAATAAAAAACATAGATGTGTATAATTAATTATAGAAATTGCTTTATGATAAGACTATAAACACAACTATTTAAAAACTTCTTAAGTTTATCTTTTCCAGATATGTCAATCTCAGGGCAAAGGGAGGTGAGGAAAGAGTTTTTGTAACTGCTCGTTCTCTGAAATTCAAAAAATAAGAATATAAATTCTGATGTTCAATTCCAAGGCAAGTGATAAAGATCAAAGGCTCATTTTATTGCAGTATTTTCACTTTTATTGAACATATTCACTTTGGATCTTGGCTTGCTTTTGGAATGTTTACCTTTTAATAAGTGATCTGTTTAAATGTGGATCAGAGAACAAGGGTTCCTGTTTTACAGTTCAACTTTTGACCTTGGGGGATGAATGGGTAGAGGCTAAGAGGAAAAGTCCACTGTGTTTCTAATGAACTTTTTACCCTTAAAAAAAAATGAGCAAGTTTAAAGTTCACACAGTGCACAAGAGGTCTCCACTGGGGATTTCTGGTATTATTAACTTCCTGACCTCAGATAATTAAAAAGAAAGAGCAGAGCCACCTCAGACTATGACTCAACTTTGAACTTTTAACCTCTCAAGCAAAGTATTTAAATTGTAAATGGTAGATCCTGGAAGCTTTCTTATTGCTATTAACTTTTTTCATCCCTGGTCACAAAGTTACAGTTTAGACCAATAGCAGAGCCCAATCTTTCCATTTTATTTACTTAACCTTTTTTAGTGTAAAGGACTGAGAACACTATTTACCTATGAATGACAGGTATTCTGGTGAAAGAAGTTAGGTTTAAAGGGCCATTGAATCTTAGATCCAAAAGTAACCCCAGATGATCTGTCCAGCCTCCTCAGTTGTGAAAGAGAAGACTGAAAACCAGGGAGCTGAGTGACTTCCTTAAGGTCAGACAATTAGAACAAAGGAGCCTCCCTGATTCAGTACTTGTATTTGTTTTAGCAGTAGAGCGATTCAAACATGATTGGGGGTAAGAAATATTTTCCTTTTTAGCCTAGGGATCTAGAGAATCTGTGGCTTTTATCTTACATTAAAATTCATAAAGCACAAAAGTCACTGGCTAGGGGAGTCAAGAGTTTGGCTGCCTTTCACACTGTTGGTTGTATAACCTTAGGAACTCATTAAACTTTTCCAAGTCTTGGTTTGCTTGGCTGTAAAATGGAAAGTAGTTAGGAGGAGGTAGTAAGTATTTACAACTCCTTTCAGTTACAGCATTTTTTTGGTACAGTTTTATTCTTGCCTGAAGGAGTCTTACGATCTTACAATTCACATTTAAATGCTGTATAGATATCTAATTCTCAGCAATAGCTGTGTTTTCTTAACATGGAAGATAGGGCTAGATGGCTGTGATTTGAGGATAACTGGTTTTACATACCGGGCTTGACACTGATAAAGAGGTTGTCCTTACTTTCCTTTGGGATCAGGAATCCCAAGGGAAAAGGGGAAGATCACCGAAGGAGTCCTACGGACCAGGGCAGACAAGAACAAAAGAATCAGGACAAAGAAAGAAAGGATGACCAGGAGAAAAGGCAATGGAAAGGAGCGTGACAAAGAAATGAGAACCCCCTAAGTTGCATGGGGAACCAGCCAATACCTGTGATATTGAGAAAGCCAACAAGTACGCTGTTTATCTGCCAGAGCCACATGCTGTTAATGCTGAAGCTTGGATAGGCACCTCTCGTTGGCTCTTGTACAGCACGCAGCAAGCAAGTAGGAGAGCTAGTAATCAGCAGGGCCCACTCTTCCCCCCTGCTATTTGCTAACACCTTTATTGCCTCCAGTTAGATACTCACACCACTCTCATTTCCATCTGTCAAGGAGAGTTTCCTTCCAACATTCTGTCCTTTTCTTATACAAAAGAGACCCTACTAGTGTGACTGCAAAGCCTGGTGCTGCTGCCGAGAGCTCTGATTTAAGGCAAGTTTGGATCAGGGTGAAGAATGATTTTCTCATTTTGTGGTCCTAGGAGGTGAAGGAGATGTATGGGGCTATAGGATCTTGCCTGGGATTCTCATGAAGTGACAGCTGGAGGGGAGGGAGAAGGCGATGGCTGACTGGCTGGCTGGAGGCCTGTCCGGTTGGCCTGGAAGTGGAGGGTCCAGGGTCACTGCCTGGTCAAAGTGCCAGCAACTGTATTCAACTCTCATCCCACCCAGATGTTTCCCCACCTATTTCCTCAACAACTCTAAACTGCTTTAAACTAATTTACTTCTACTTTACAATCTCCTCTGTTCCTTCTCTATTTCCTGAGGGTCAGACAAAGCAGGTGATTGCAGTTTGAGCAAAGGATTGCACTAATGCAAATATGCTTGATGAGGCTATTAAATTTACAGGCCAGTGGGCTGCAAGTAACTGTTAAGTGGGAGTTCGGGTGGGCAAAATTTCCCAAGTATTTTCGCTGCTCTGTAGCCCTATTCATTCAATAATTTCCTTCCACATCTTCTAGTCTTGAGTGCGTTCCTTCCATTGTAGATATGTAGTATAGTCATGTTAACTTTAAAATCACCTAAGGAGGGAGGTCACAGGTCACTAAGCAGAGCACAACTGTCATCATGAAACAAATCATATTGTCCTATTGACATTTACCTTCATCAACACCTAGAAAGGAAATTAAGAAATTTCTTAGCTGGGTTTTGTCTGCCAGCTACCCCTAAATGGAAAGCATCACAATGCAAATAAGATATGTTGCACTTGAGAAATTTAAAAAAAATGTTGATACCACTATTCTTAGTGATAGACTAAAGCAAATTTCATGAGGCCCAATTGAGGACAATGATGATAATTCTATTTTTTAACTTATTTTTTTAAAGTATGTGTACCTTAAGGCAATGGAAGAATAGAGTAAAGCACATCCCAGAGAACCAGTGCCAAATAATTCAGTATGTGATTTACCTGCCATTAGAACTCTCCTCAGGCTGGACCCAATAATCCCCCTAGAGAAGGGAGAATCAGAGTGCTGCAAGGGGCAGCCTCACCTCCTCATTTCTGAGCTGCCCTAGCCCCACCCAAGGTAAGCAGCCTGCTGACTCTGATTACGCACCCACAACCCGAACTTAGCTGAGAAGCTAGTTCCTTGCCTCCAGAAGAGTCAAAGGCTGGTGGATTCTCTGAAGCTGTCTATTCTCCCTGGCAATATTACCTCCTTTGAAATTAATGTTTAAATTGACAATAAAATTGAAAAATAATCCTGGAAAATCATACCAGTAAAAAGCCCCTCTGCTCTATTTCTTTCCTTGATTTACTTAAATAAAAGAAATCCCCATATATCTGTCTGATATAACTCCTTTAGTTTGATGTACTCAGCTGGTGAGAAAAAGTCATCTTTGGTGATTAGGTTTAGTAGACTATCCAGGCACGTGCCAGGAGCTCCAGAGCCCTTATTGGAACTCGGGCCAGCAAGACAGCAGTAATTGAAGAGAAGGTACAGTGGAAGTAGGAGGCTGGGGTGCGAGGAGCTGTAGTCTTCTCTCTTCTTTTCCCCTGCAGCTCTGAAAGTGAACTAGTGTCTAAATTAGGTGTTAGAGTACAACTTGTTGAACCTAATGGAAGTGGCACCAGCAAGCAGCCAGATGGCAGCTGGAAATTTGTTGATATATATAGAATTGATGATTGTTGGCTCATTTATTCATTCAACTGGTGATTCAAATCACATGCATCATGCCCATCAAAAAGATGTGTCAATCACTGGACCCAGGGACCTCTTGATGATCCCTGCGATATAAAAGAACAAGTTAGGAATCATTACGGCTAAATGCCTGTTTATCCAGGGCTGCTAGACAGAGAGCATGCATCCAGAGAAGTTTTGACATTTTTGTGGTATATTGAAAACCAGATTTGCTTCTCCTTGTGGAAGGCCAGAGAGATTAGACCACTTTTCTGAGAGGAAAATAAAAAGTAAACCCACAAATTTATCGTAGCCGTATGGATAGGCCTCCCTTTTACCTCCTACCTCCTCAACTGAGGGAGATATAGTTGAGACAAAATTTTACTAATTTATGTAAAGAATGTCTACCAAATGCAAGATATCACATGAGATAAAAGATAAATTAAACATAGGCCATCCTTGACCTAAATGGAGAAAAATCTTTTATAGCTAATTGTAATTTAAGGGTAATTCTGGTAAGGGCTATATGAGAAAATGGACAATTGATGGTAAGTTATTTATAAAAATTCCACAGATAAAAGTTATTTCTTCAACCTAAAAAATAGATATAAACATACACTGAGAACAATAATAATGATAGTATAGATCTTTTTAAAACACAGGCACTGCTTTATAAACATTGGAAACCACTTGTTATAAAAATGTTAAAAAATTGAGCAAACAAGATGGATTAAGCTAATCCATGTAGTAAATAATAATTCCATATACTATTGAAAATAGTAGTGTGTGAAGTTTTTTAAATTATTATTATTAAAGATTCCAGGAAGCCAGAGATTTCTGGGTAATATTTTAATCTTTGGGAATTGATCTGATATTTAAAGGCAAAACAGTGACTCTCTAATATGGTAACAAGGTCAGTGGGTCAGAGGACCTCCGTTACCTAAGCTTAGCTGGCCTCTTTACATGACATATGAGTATTGATCAGAGCTGTTAGGCAGGATTGGGTATAGAGTTGTACACGCTGATTAAAAACCTGGGTCTAGCCATTGTATTATATTCTGCTGTGATCTGCATCTCTGTGTGATCCTTCTGAAAGGGTCTTGCTTTGTCTCTTGCTTATCCCCTTACTTTGATTTGTCTGTATTCCCTAGACAAAATGAAATCTTTTGAACACTCTTATCCAGGGTTCTTTCACTGAGGGGCCTAACATTCTCTAGACTTCCACGCCACATTGTGCATTCAAACTTCATTGATCCTCCAAACCTCAGTGATGCTACCAGAATGGTAGTTTTGATATTCGTTGAACTGTAACACTAAATGATCGAACAAAATATGCTGTTTATATTAGTAAATCTGCCTTGTTTTGTGGCCCATTTTCAACAAAGGAGTGTTAGTTAGCTTAACCACAACATGTATTCTATCCTCATTCATGTATGTGCTCTGTGTGGGCTCTGTTTGATGGTTGACTGCTGTTTCACTTGGCTTGTTAGTCATTACATTTTATTTAATTATGGAAATGTTGAGGATTGTCTTAATTAGCCCAAACTAATTCTTTCTTAGTTTTGAACAATGAAAGAATAATTCCACTTAACTTCTAAAACTGTAGAAGTATGTAATACTTTTAACTTTTCCAAGTGACTTTCATATATTGTACATTTTACCCTCAATGCTTCATGAAATAGGAGTATATAATAATTTCATATGAAAGCCTTAATACTTCATCAAGCAAGTGCATTCATGTTGCAGATGACTTATGTAAGCCATAGAGATAGTTTATTCTGCAAAGAACCCAGGACAATTGATTCTCCGACCTACATCTTATCAACTTATTCTCTGAAACCATGAAAGGGCTTTGAGGGTATAGTGGAGATTGCAAGTTGTCTTCAAAAACCTGTGCTCCACTGCTTCCACATTAAATAGAGTCATAACAGGGACAAAGCTGCCCAGCTAAGGACTATTTTTTCCTGTTCCTACTGCAACTAGTTATGGCCATAGGACTAAGCTCTTTCCAATCAAGTTTGAACAAAAGTGATGGATGCCATTCAAGCCTTGCCTTGAAAATTTGCATGCTTACTCCTACAGCTCTTTCTTTTTTCCCATGGGCTGAAATAGTGATGACAAAGCAGACCTTAGAAGGCACATGGTAAAGAAAGAAGCACTACCCTCATTCCGTGTTGGGTTCCTGAGTGACTGACTGCAGCACAGCATTCCCCACTCCTACTACCCAAAGATCTGGCCCTCTAGCCTTGACTGTGACTTGAGAGATAAAGCTACTTGTAGTTTATTTCAACCATTACATTTTCAGAGATATTTACTTCAGTAGTTTAGCCTACCTGATTAATATAGACAGCTACCTGATTTTATTAGAAAAAAACTTCTCTTGCATTCAAGCCAAGGTTGGTGATGAGATTGAAAATGATGAAGCCCCATCCTTATTTATTCCTTTTTTCCATCAAATATTTGATGCGGAGGGGAAAGATTTGGGGAAAAGAATAAAAGAGGGGTAGGTTAAGGGTGAAGGAGGCAGTGTGGAGGCAGGACTTGTGCTGCAGACATACTTATACTCATTCAGAAATGAAAGAGGAATAAAAACATTAAAAATAGAACCTCAGTTTTTATTGCATAAAACCTTTATTGAATATTCTGAAGCTATTGGATATTACCAGCTAATGAATTCTAAATTCTTTATGTTTGATTCACTACTCATTACAGAGAATCAAACAAAGAATTTAGCAGCAATTTCAAAATAAGCACTGGAGAATAGTGACCCTGGACACATAGTGCAGAAAGTAAACTCTACATTTCTTCTTAAGTCTTTTCCATTAAATTGTGTCCTTTCTCTTTTACACCAGTCACTTAGATCTCTGTCTTACTTGGTCAACTCAAAAGTCTTGAGTGCTGGAATCCAGAGAAATAGAGAGATAAGCACCACCAACATTTATTGATGGTACAATTACTTAATATTCTCCAGGGGTCCTCACATATACACATCCCCACAGAAACAGTGTCAGATAGAAACTTTCAAGGGATCTCACAGAACAAACCAAGGGGATAGTGTGTGCAGTTACCTAGAGTCACCAATAGTATCCTAATAGTATCTGGTCTGAACTGCATACCTTCAGGCTAAAACAAAAATGGGAAAAAAGGAGAACATTGCTTTCTTCTAATGTAGCAAGTAGTGCATGAAGTCTTTATATTTGCTAGTAGAACCAGTCTTTCAAGTTCTCTACTTACCCATGGGGCTTAGCCTTAAGGGAGATAAAAAAAATTATTCGCAAAATATTGTAAGACTTATAGAATGTTTGATTTTGGTATACAGAATGAAGAACTGGATTAAATTTGAAACTGGAACTATTGACATTTTATAAATTTTTCATGCTTGCATACTTCCCACTTCTGTTTTTGGCATGAGAAAATGATACGAGAAATCTTTTTACTTTTGCACCCCCTTTGTGTCCACTTATTAATGAGTTTTGGTAGATTCCTTATATTCGTTTTGATTGTTTTCCCAGGTTGTATTTATTTTATGTGTCAGGAAATGATCATTCATTTAAGGATCCAGGTCTTTGACTCTTCTGGTTTGGAGAGCAAATAGGTTTAAGTAAGAAATCCTCACAAGGTGTCCATATGTAAACCCTTCTAGGTGAGAATGTGTGAGAGAGAGCCAGGCCAATACGTAGTGACAGAGAATGTGACCCCGGAGAGAGGAGACAAAGAAACTAGGTAGCCTTGCACAGGTGTCAAACTCATTTTCACCAGGGGTCACATCAGCCTCGCAGCTGCCTTCAAAGGCCGAATGTAATTTTAGGACTGTATAAATGTAACTGCTCCTTAACAGTTAAGGGAGAGCTTGGCACTGCCCCCAGGCAGAAACAATCTGGAGAACCGGATTCAGTCCTTGTGTTTGCCACCTGTGCCTTAGGGCAATAAAATGATTTGCAAAGTTATTGAACTATAATATATACTTACATGTTTTAAAATTCATTTTCTGTCAAATTTTAGTATCTGTCAACAGTATTGAGGTGCTTTCACAGTAGAGGGTGGGGGAGGGAGCAGAGCAAGAGATAGATGAGAAGAAAAGGAATATATGTGTTTGTATGTGAAGTTCATCTCATTCATTCCACTGTCCTGGTTCAGTTAGTGAGAAGTATTCTCATACTGATTCTTTCATTTAATGATTTGTCTGTTGAGGGACAAATCAACTTCAGCTTTCTGCGGCCCAAAGAGAAATATTCTACATCTAGTGGTGAAACTGATGGATTTTATTAAAGTGACTGTGAAATCTCTGCTTCCCCAGGAAAAAGGTGCACAGATTATCTTCTTCTAGTTTGTGTATCTTTTTTATTTGTTATAAGCTCACACAAATATTTTAGATATTCTTAGTTGAGAGTACTAATAAAATGATAAAGACCTACTAACTGAGTTGTTTTATTCACTCACAAATTAAAGCTTTCCTTACATTAAAACAACATTTTCTGAACCAGGAGCAAAAGTGCTTTTCTCCCTTTCTTCATCTGAGGAGCTAAAATAAATTTTCATTCTTAACTTTTATCTTAAAAATTTGGCTATGCAGCTATAGCTGGCTAAGAAAGATACAAGATATCCTCACATCCTCCACCACCAGGAGTTTTCCGATATTAGAAGTCAATCAATCCCGTGCAGCAGTTTTGAAGTTCTAAAACAGTCAAAGTTTCCTTGTCTCTAATGATTCTCCAGGACTGTGAGAACTCAGGTGTGGCGGAAAGGAGCAGGAAGCACCAGGATTGGCTTTGCTCCATTCAAATTATGGCACCTGCATTACAGCTTTTCTTTCTCCCCCCGTGAAAGTTCTTTCTCTATTTGCCAAACTTCAGTGCTCTGGATCTCCAAAATATGTGACAATCCTATCCACAAGCAGCCCATATTTTTTGCGACGTAAATGGAGGAAAGTAGAATTAATTTCTTATTACTGGAAAAAGACTCTTGTCAAAATAAGTGATTGTCTAAGCAAGAAGTGGAAATTTAGCCTGTTGCCGCAATCACTCAAGACAAGCCTTCACTGGACATGGAACAAAAAGGGAGACCATGTGAAAATGAAGACTCTTTCCATACTCTTTTGCACTTAGCTTTTCTTTCAGCCTCTCCTAGAAAGGAGGATGTGTTTTTCCTCCCAAGCAAGGAGCAGCAGGGGTTGTCTTTTCTCGTACAAGCTACAATCTATCACCTTGTCAAAAGAGACAGTTACGGTTAGAGAGGACTCTGCCTCCCACAACCACAGTGCAGACACTGTGATTCTGGTTCATGACAAGAAAGACGGGTTCTCGTTCAGGGAGCAAGCAGGATGCCATCTTGGCTACTGGACTGCAAATTACAGCACTATTTAAAAATTGGCTGTGGCCAGTGTGGCTCAGTTGGATGGATCATTGCCCCATAGACTGAAAGGCTGTGAGTTCTGTTCCCAGTCAGGGCGCAGGACTGGGTTGAGGGTTTGGTCCTTGGTCAGGGCACATACAAGGGGCAACTGATTGATGTTACTCTCACATCAGTGCTTCTCTCTTCCCTCTCCCTTCCCCTTCCCCTCACTCTACAATCAATGAGCATGTTCTCTGGTGAGGCTTGAAAACTAAATAAAATGAAATAAAATAATATAAAAAATATACACTTAAATAAGAAAGGGGCTCTTGGGGTGGCTCGACAGGACCTGTTCCTGGTGGGCTGAGGGCAGATATTCTCTGCTTTATTCTCATTTCCTTATCTTGGTCTCATCTGTAGCTTTTCCATAGGCAACATTGTCAGACTGGTTTCCTGCCCTTTGCCTGGGGCCAAAGAGAGATGGACAAAGGCTTGTTTCCATATTGAGGCACTTCTGGAAACAATTCTAGGGGTTAGGAGATGTCACACTTCTCTGCCAGGCATTGAGAACAATAAGAGAAGGGAATGGAAACATGCCAAGTTAGTCAGAGTTGTCAAGACTTTTCTAACTTACCTTTAGATTAGAGTTCACAGAGATATATTGCTTGTTCTTAAGGATATTGTAAAACCCGAGGAGTGACAGGCTAATTGCAGAACTCCCAGGGGAGCGTGAGCCTTAGGGACATGGCTGAAGGAATGATGAACTTTGAAAGGATGAGCAAGGCTGTAGAACATTATTGAGCTCAGTGTGTTGCAGGGAAAGATAGCCAGGAGGTCGGCTCATGGAGCTTTAGAGAAGTTCAAACTGTAGACAAGAACTTGAGAGGCCCTATCATATCAAGTGATAGTTGATACTGTAGAATTGTTTAGGCCTCTCAACGGACATCAGAAAATGAGGCACAGTGAGGGGTCCTGTGAGATATGCAGCAGCGCTTCTCGAATACTACAGTGTGAGCAAGTCTGTGGCTGAGAATATTTTCAGAAAATGTGGTAAGGAATAGCTAAAGATTTGGGCAATAGTATCAAGAGTAGTTTCCTAGGGCTGCTGTAACAAAGCACTGTATACTGGCTGGCTTAAAACAACAGAAACTTATTGTCTCATGGTTATGGAGGCAAGAAGCCTGAAACCAAGGTGTTGGCAAGACCATGCTCCCTCTGCATCCTCTAAGAAAATCTTCTTTGCCGCTTCATGGGTTCTGGTGCTTTGCTGACAATCTTTGGTGTACCTTGGCTCACAGCTGTATGATTTCTATCTCTGCCCTTTTGTCACATGGTGGTCCCCTTAATTATGTGCATACCATACAAAGTTTTCCTATTTTCCTATTAGGAAAATAGGAAAAAAATTTTGAAGCAAAAAATGTGGTAAAATATTTAATAACATAAATAACAATACTTCACCAATGTAAAGCTACATTCGGACTATAAGACGCACCCCCAGTTTCTCCCTAATTCGGGAAAAAGGTGCGTCTTGTAGTCTGAAAAACACAGTATGTATGTATACACAGTTACTAAGACTTCACTAAATAAGAATATATTTTTTACTAATATAAACTCCTAAGCTATTCCAATCATTATTAAAATATTAGTACTATATATAGTTTTACATATGGGGTGAGCAAAGGTAGGTTAATAGTAAATAATACAATAATAAATAAATAATAATACAATAATAAACTGTACTTCATGTTCTCACAGCTGTAAACCTAACTTCACCACCTCTGTATATATACATATATGTAAATATAACAGTTTCCCCATGCTTTGTGCTAGTTCAAGGTTATGAATATTACATAGGCAATGTTGTCATAAAATGGAGAGCTGAAGTGAGAAAGACATTTACAGTTTACAATCCAATATGTCTCTTCTTCCTTCTGAATTTAGAAACTCATTTTATTTGCTTTTTCTATGATTAGGTAAAAAGATATTTCATGAAAATTTTATGTCCCCCTCCAAACTTTTCACGTAATGAAGACCTCTGAAAAGTTTGTTTTTCTCTGCCAAGCATACTGCCTATGTTTAAATATTTATGAGTATATACTGTATATGTACACTCTAAAACATAAAATGTTTTATTATTTATTAATGAATATTTTGATTAATTAAACAGATATTAGAATTGTGCATCACTTTCGGATTGTTTGATTCAGAATAGTATTCGGTTTCAGCTGATAACTTGCAGCATGAAACCTATTTAAAAATGCAGTCTTATTTCCTTCTCGTAATCTCTCTACAGGAAAGTAAACAGGAATTGTTAAAGACGTACCTAGCTTTTCTCAGGGACTACTTCAGTGGCTCAGTCCAACTCTCAAGTGTGCTGGTGTTTTTCCTTTTAAGGACAATGGAGTTCTATCTGTGAAGGCCATCTTGCCTTGCACTGGGAAGTCAAAGCCAGAGAGGAAATCCATCCCCTGACCAGGGTTAATAGCGCCCCGGTCAGGAGCATTTCTGCAATGGAAGGTTTTGGTTACCACCCAGCAATTTGAAGGATGCAGTGAGGGTGGACAGAGAACTTCTATTTTTTGCGAATGAAATAACAAAGCAATAGTCACAATAGAGAAATCATTGTTCTTTCCCTAACAGGAGGCCCAAACAAATCCTCCCAGATTTAATGTGCAGATTCTGGCTTGACCCCCACATTCTTCCTTGATGTCATTTCCACATGGCCATGAGGCACTTTCTGTGATGGTGTGTGCCAGCTGCAGGGACTTTTCCAACTGTCTTATGACTCTTGGGCAACCTTGTCTTTCCATTTGGCTTTTAGCTGGGCAGGCTGTGGTCTTCTAGGTTTAGCTTTGGGAAGCTGCCCTTACTGGGCTCTTGTTAGTACAACTGGACTTAGGAAGGGGAGCTACTGCAGTTGCCCCGAATGGACCTTGGACTCTGGAACCTCCTGGATAACACAGTTGTTTACTCTCTTGTTATCAATCTGAAAACGTTGTCAAGTGATACATTTCTAATCCTCTGACTGTCTCATGACCAACTTGTAGGCATTAGGCAAAGCTTAGTCCAAAAGAACTGTCATAAAGTTGTTGACTAGACTGTCTCGGGAAAGTTAGCCTTTCCAGACAGCCTTTATGCTCACCGACCCTGAGAGGTCAAGGATATCATGTAGAATAGTAATGTTATTAATATTGACTCATGAACCTGACTGTGAGTAGCTGACTCATCCGTGGTCTAACAGGCACGATGTCAAATGGTCCAAACATGCATTTCCTCAAAACCAATGACAGCAGGGATAAGGAAGGGGTCAGTCATGGAAGAGAAAGTCCAGACAAAGGTCAAGTTAATACCAAAGAAGCTGTCAGTCTCTGCACTTTTCATACATACCCAAATGTTCCACTCAGAAGATACTGGAGCAAAACGAAGATAAATGTTATATGAAGTTTGTTCTGATATAACTGTCACTATCTCAGGGCACGAGCTCTCCATGGGAACACTTCCCTTTTCATTAATCACACTGTCTTTTCAAATGTAATTAAATGTAACTGATGTCATTTCTACTGCTGCTTTTGCTTTATAAATAGGTTTTGAGTATTCAATCACATTTTATATACGTTAATGTTTCTGTGTTGGACATGAAGAATGCTATTGTAGTATAAGATGTAGTAAAATATTTGCTTTATGTAAAGAGAGAAATATTGGATTATTTTTATTTACATTTCTGTGCATCTTGGGTCAGGCTGCCCTTAGGAATTCTATTTTCTAAAGGATAAGTCTGTGGAATGACTTCATCAGAGATTCAAGTTACAGCATGAAATAAATGCAGCCTCAGGGTTTTTGCTATGCGTAGTACTGTTGATTTTCTGGAGTAAGACAAAAAGTTATAAATAATTTTGAATTAAATTCTGATTTATTACTTTATTTTTAAAGGCCTCCATAATTTTGAGATAATGCAAACATTTTTGTTCTATGGTGTAAACAGGAAAAAGAAATCTACTAGTGATATAATTTTAAATGCAACTTTAAAATAAAATATAAGTGGCTCTCTCTATGGAGCATGCCTGGGCCTTTCTCCACCCCCGTGTTTCCCCCAGGGTATTACGCTCTGTCTCTCTTCACCCAACATCTCTTCCCTCTTTTCCTCTCTCAGACTCCCTTTCTCTCCCCTGAGCTCCAAGAGCCTTTCTTTTGCTGTAACTTATTTCCTGAGCCCATCTCTTCTATGGCTCATGTTTTTCTACCTTTGTGACCTTTTAAATAAACTTTCTCTTATAAAAACAAATAAATAATAAAAATATGTATTTTTACAACACTAATTATTATGATGATGTAAAGACAAGTTACTAAATTGTCTTTAGAAATTAATTTTGGTATATGTGCAGTTATTTCAATTGAAGAGAGATATAATGCATAAAAAATAATGTTAGAAGGTAAAATTATGTCCTAAATATAGGTAAAGAAAGATTTTTCTTTGCTTTTTTTTTTTTTTCAGGAGCAGATAAGGTAGAAATTAGAGTGGCCAGCAGGGGGCTCCTTTTAGGTTTCTTCCCTTCTCCCTTAAATGAAGAAGGCTGAAAATATATTTTACTCTTTAGTTTCATAAATAAGAAATAAAGTCTCAACGAAACATGTTTTTCTTCTTTCTAGTTTATTCCTCTCTCCTACTTTCCTTCCCACTGTTATTCTTTCTCCAGACCTGTAACATGTGACTTCTGCTGCCTGGTTGGGCACTGCTGCCTCTGCCCCCACCCCCAATTCAAATTCTTCTTAGAAAACTGCCTTCCCATTTGAGAAGAACTTTCTGAAATGATGGGCTTCAATAGAAGTATGACAGGTAATAAGTGACCATGTCATACAGCATTTTAAAAGAGTGTTGTTTTTATCCCAGGAATTTGAGATCATGTGAAAGGCCTCCAGCTCTACCTGTTACGACCATTCGAGGCTGGACAGGTTCACTCAAGATTCGGGCAGATGGAAGAAAATCCAGGGAGCTGTGGGAATGCCTGACATGCCTTTCTTCAAGGGTGGGGCGATCCACGCAGGCCACAAACCACATGTGATGCTGCGTGTCCCTGCGTGTCTTGCAGCAGTAAGTCCCAACTCCCTTATGAACTACATGTACACAAAGCTGGCAGGGTGCCAAGAGATTACACAACAGAGTTTCATTCTCCCCATGTGGGCCCACTCAAGGCTATGGGAACTGTTTATCGGACCCAGCCCCAAGGCTAGGGAACACTGCTTATCAGGCCCATTCTTAAGATTATGGGAATCTGCTTCCCTTAGTTGCCCAGACATCTGGGTGCAGGGGCCAGACTGCCTCTGTTTACCCTACACTCTAGTAGGCAGATTCTGACCCATTTTGGAATATAGTTCCAAATTTCCACTAATGCTTTCTGACTTCCATGAAGTTTTACCTCTTCTACCTCCTTTTGGGGGACCAATTTATAAACATAGGCACAATAGCTTTAATAATATGGCAGAACAATTCAACAGATAGTAAATCAGAAGGTAAAATTGACGTGTTTTGTGTTATCCAAGTGAAATCTTCAGATAAATAAAATCAATCTCATGTAATTTTTCAAATAAGAATTGAATCCTGACAGAGCAAGCAAGCGAGATCTCTATGATTTACTAAAGTCAGTGATTTCAGGTTCAATAACTGACACACAGAATTCTGCTGGGATTTTATTTTAACTTGAAGAAAATGAAACTCTAGTTATGAGGACAATACGGATAATACAGAACTAGCCGATCTAGAGTTGTGTTTCCCATGTGGGGAACACGACAGTGGGACACGGGCTGGTACTGAAACCGAGGCTGAGCCTGCAGCTTCATCCTATTGTGCCAATTTGCATGGGTCTTTGCAATAAAAGAAGAAAAGTAATTTAGCTGGCAAACATTTCAAACACAGGGTTTGGCAAAAGTAGGTTTACAGTTGTGAGTACATGAAACAGTTTATTCTTGTTCTATTATTCATTGATTATTGTAGTATTTTTCATACAAACGACTGTAAACATACTTTTGCCCTACCTTGTACTTTTATGCTAACTGAATAAAGCCATGTTATGAAGTAGATTATAAAATTAAAATGATTTATTTAAAACAAAATATGAATCTTCAAGAAATTTTGAAAATTCAAAGGCCTGCTATAGATTGAACTCCACCCCCCACCCCCAGCTATATTAGTTATATGTTTCAAAAACCAACCTATCAGTTTTTTTGTCTTGCCATAGTGTTTCACTGATGTCAGTTAACTTTTCATGCATTGGTAAAATTGGTTGCAGCTTTTAACCTAATTGAGGAATTCTTAGAAAATCTGGATTACAGAGCTGAATATTTATTGCCTTAACCCATTTGAACGGGTAAAGGTATAAACACCACTGTAAGAGTGTTTGTTCAAAGTCTTGGGATCTACCTGAGAGGAAAAGAGAGAGAGGTTAGAAGCAGAGATATCACAGCCATTACTAAACCATAACTGTGATTTATATGTGCTTGCAGAGCTTTGTCCTCCACCTTACCTTAGTTCTCAGGGTTATCCTTCAAAACAGGGAAGAAATGCATTTTTATTACTGGGTGATTTAACCAGTGGCCAAGATTATGACTTATAACCTTGGATGTTAAGACTGTCTATGGGCAAAATTTGAGCCTGAAATTTAATAGATTCCCTCTCTGGTCCTAAACAAAGAGGTCAATAAAGGAAGAATTCTTTTATCTCTTTGTGGTTTATAAAACAATTCCTGGAAATGACATCACAGTGCAACTTACTTGATCTAAATTACTTCTTAATATCTACAAGTACAACTACCCCAAGGAAAAGGTGCTGTTTGATATAATAAGATGTTTCTGATGAGCATTAAATGAAACATGCAAAAAATAAAACTACCACTATTCTTACAAAAATACTATATCACTCTCCCCTTCTTATTTCTTTTTCTGCTTTTTTTTTTGTCTGTGAATGGGAATGAGAAGTGAAAGTGAATGTATGTAATTATGCATTCATTGAACATGGTTGTCCTTTGGATTTTTCTTACCTAGTTACTATATTGATTTGAAAAACCTGACAAAAATACTAATACGAAAGTGAATGAAAGGTAAATTCGTTAGTTGTGTGACACCAACTTTTAATTTAAATGTGTCTAATTTTTTCTCAGGTACACACTGTCCTATCCAGTTACACAGAGCCGTAGTGTTCAAGCACAGGTAGCAGGTTTTCTTCCTCTTTACACTCAGTGTATTCTTCCTGTAGTTTGTGCTGGAGGTCTTTTAAAAACAGATGAACAAACAAACAACCCTATGCTCAATCAATTATATGCTGGAAACAGAACTTAAGGATTGTAATAAATTGATTGCATTAAAGTCTATAGTAGCAACCTCCCACCTTGATTTAACTTGGCTGTGTGAGTTGTTTTGACTCATTGGCAAAAGTTGACTTAATGTGAGCAGAAGCTCGAAACTCACTTTTGCATTCCTGCCTCCTTGTGTGGACCCCTGGGACTGCTGTGAGACCATGCCCTGACTAGCCTGCAGGACAGAAAAGAGGAGTTCAGTGCAGGAGAACTGGGTTTCCCAGTAATTCTATCAAGATCAGCTAACCACAGCTGACCACCCAGCTGACAGCAGATGCATGAGTGAGCCTAGACAAGACCAGCCAACCCAGTGGTTGAAAGAAAAGAATAAGAGGTTGCTTTCTTCAGCTATTAAGTTTGGAATGTTTTGTTATGCAGCAATCACAGATTGGTATGAGGGCATTTGATCCAGACTTCCCATTCTAGAGGTGAGAAAACTGAGGCTGAGGAAGATTTACGTTTTCCTAGTTTTACACTACTAAACCTCCCAGATTTTAGAGTTGAGAACTCTAGTCCTAAATTATATAAAAGCCCAAACACCCGATTATTGACAAACTATTCAGTGATTATCAGATAACATAATAAACAATGTTGCCTCTACATTGTTTATTAACAAAATAATTGTTAAAAATGATATTAATTATAGGATTGTTTCTACATTGCAGAAATTGTCATTCACATGGGATTATTCTCTTGTGCAATGGAGATGCTTCATTTAGTGTGCTGAATTTTTAGTTGCATTTGATGCTTGACTGGTTAGCTTTGTGAAGAACATTACAACTACCCTCTAGAGACTGGACTGGTGTCCAATTGATTTCAAGCTGCAATTCAAACTGATGTCTTTCACATGCAACAACTACATTGTTTTAATTCTTGAACTCTCAAAACTAGCGAAAATAAAGTCCTAAACTTTGGAACTAGAGGACATGTTACTCTGAAATATATGGAAGGGTAACATTATATGGCCTAGAAAAGTTCTTTTCTATTATAACTCAAGTTTTTGGATCTAAGATATGGAGTTTTTATGGAATTATATCTTTGTTAAAAAATGTATTTGAATTGAGAAGTGTAGATGCAGAATGATTTTCTCTTCTATTAGTTTGTTGTTCAATATAATTTCCTCTTACTAAGTACTTATCTTTTAAAAAATCTTGATTTAGTAAGTTAAATTATTATGTAAAATATTTTTATTTTTGGTCTTGGAGATGGGAGGTGATTAATAATACTTAAATTTTTCTTTCTTTTGATTCTGACTTGCCTTTAAGGACCCTATTTCCAAAACACAGGGGTGAAGGTGCTGGAATGATTCACTCTGATTTTCATTTATTTATTGAGTGTGTGGTCTTATGCCAATATTTCAGTGTCCATTAATTAACCATAATAAATCTATAGTTATGCTCTCAAATAAGATGATTTCTCTAATCAATCTGTCTATGAGTTTAGGTGTTTTGTAAGTGTGTGAAACAAGCTAAAAAGGATTTGAAGGGAAAATATACAAAAAAAAATTGAGAAAGAAGAGATATGCGTAAAAGTTTAAAGACCTATCTTTTTATGTCACCAAGATTCAGAAGAGCCTATATGAATAGCATTGTAATTATTACATTGTTCCTAGTTATGTTTTTGATAACTTCCAACATAAAAGATGAAACAATCAAAAACAGTGTGTTAGTTATCTACTGCTGTGCAATAAATTACCCAAAACTTAATGGCTTAACACACATTTAGTATCTCACAGTTTCTGTGAGTCAAGAATCTAGAAGCAACTTATTTTTTTTTTTCTTGTTAGTATCAGAGAGGCAAGGTCAGGAAAGAGGATGAATTGAGGAGAAAAAAGGAATGAATTTCAGAGCATCATAATTGTTGAAGACAAGAACTAAAGGAGAATGATGGAGGCTGAGGGAAAGAGATGTATTCAAGACACATTAATGATGTAGAACAGACAAATCTTAGGAGTTGTCTAGTAACAGACATAATTTAAATTCCTGGTGGGGAAGAATATTTGGATAAATGTTAAATAGTAAACATGTTGACTTTGAAGTTTCTATGAAGTTCCTGATGAATTGTAAATATTTTATAGGAAGTTAGGAGAACAGCTAGTGCTGGATAGAGAAATTTGGGAACATAGGTGAAATCCAAACTGTAATGATGGTTGAGAGCAGCAGGAGGGTATGCAGACTAGGGAGAAAAAGTAGTCAAGCAAAAAGCCATGAGCACATCAACATTTAGGGGTTAAAGAATAAAACAGAGTTGGAAAGAATATTTAGGGGTGAAAGAACAAAACAGAGCTGGAAGGGCAGGTTGGGAAAGGAAGATCAAAAAGAGGAAAATTGAGAGAATTTCCTATAATTAAAGCTAAGTGAGTTTCAGGAAGGTGAGTCATTAAAGAAACATAAAATAAAATAATATGGGTTTTGAACAGTACCTTCTAAAATTAGCAACTAAGAAGCTGTGGTGATTTTTGTTGCCAAAATTTTTTTTGTAGTTGTAAGGGAGAAGCCAGATGAAAATGTGTTAATAGAGAGTTGCTCAAAGAAGGAGGTTTTTGCACATAGACTTGTGTTTAAAGGTACTTGGACCTGAAGGATGAAGATGGGGTAGTTATTAAAAGATCAGGCAGGGCCCAATGTGAATCATTTATGCATGTGAGAGACTTAACCATAGTTATGACCTGAGAGAAAAGCCAGTAGAGCACAAGTGAACAAAAATACGAGATAAATGTAGGAATATTGATGGAGCAAGTATTATGAGACAATGAGGCAGGATAAGTGGAGAGAGTGGTGACAAACTCTAAACTTCTCCACATGCCTAAAAAAAGTAGGGAAGAAAACTGTACAGTCAAATTTGGTTATGCATTAGTCATGAAATGCAACTCTGATTGCTTAGGGCATTTAGTTGGAGGCATGGCTCATTTTTTCAGTAAACATTTACTGCAGCTGTGCTGTGTGACTAGCACAAGGATAGATGTTTTCATGCTTATAGCATTGTTTAATCTGAAGATAGATTTTTGATCTCAAAGACAGATTTAACAGTGAGGTAGCTGGAAAGCCAATGTAGGGATAACCTTTTGGAGGAAAAGACCTTAGAATTTCTTCATATTACACCATCTAGATCTGCGCCTTGGCCTCTGGATAGACTGGTCTGTCTTCCCAGCTCAGGAAATGATAAACCCTAAGAAGTATCGATAGGCAGCTGTGTGACTTGTGTACGTGTAGATGTGGTGGTGGTGGTGGAGGAGGATTGTATGGACCACTCATGTTTTATGGTTTCTAGGTCATAATAACTGCCTTTGATTTAGGGACTTAGACTTATCAGCTTTGGAAGCCCAAGGTGTCTGCTTTGGTTGGCTGGTCCAAGAAAGTCATTCCTACTGGCCAGGTGCATTAGAAAACACAGACATTTGTAATGAGTGAGATACATGTACCATGAAGATGAGGACCAAGACTTTTTATCCTAGGTTCGGTATTCTGCTGAAGGGGTAATTAATAGTTATCTTCATGTGAGATTTATTTTGAGCACAAAATCAGAAATTTCCAGTTTGTACATGAAATTTTATTCTGATAATATTAGAACAATAAGGGACATTTATGAATTTCCTAATTCTATTCTTCTGAAAACATTAAGTAAAGCCATTAGATGGGAATCCTATTTCCAAAACAGTTTTAGGCCAACAAGTCTTTCTCATTGCAATGTCTACTTTTAAATGGTCTATGTAAGATAAAGAATTTATTTTAATTTACTGAGCCTTACCCTGTCACATTTATTTATGTAATGGTTGCTCTGTAGGCTTGTTTTAATATCAAAGAGTGTTCTTTTTGACCTTTTGCCTTTTTTACATTTCACCTCTGTTTGTCTCTTTGTCCTCAGCAGACATCCTCATTTATTTATTGTATTTAATTCTCCTGGCTCTATTTCTTTTGCAGAACTAAATGTTTAACCCTGGGATGGGGGAAGAAGTCTTTTTCTATTAATTTAGATAAATGGCTGAAGTTAGAGACTTATATATGTATCTTAAAAGGGAAAAGGGGTGGGGGGAGAAAAAACTTCTTTCTTTAGGAAAGATAACTGAGTTTCTAAGGAAACAATAGGGGGTAAGAAAGTTTGTGTTACTCTTTGTTTATGCAGGTTCAAGCAGTCCTTTTCAATCTCCTTCATAGCCATAAAACTCCCCCCAGAGAAGGGATTTATGAAGGTGGAATTCTTTGGGGAGACCCAGCTTTTAGACAGATAAGGGGGATTCAGAAAAAAAATTTCTTTGCAGTGGTATATTCTGGATCCTTTAATTTCTTCTGTCTTAAACTTCCCTGTAAGTTTCACAAATAAGAAGCTGAGTTGTTTGATTCCCCCATATCCCATCGAAGCAGTCCCGCAGTCCCGCAGTCCTGGGAATGGGTCAGTCCAGTTACACAATTGTGTCTCATTTCTGGAGGCAGTGGTGGAGGCAGGGGCTGGCACCCACCGAAGTCAGTCATTTATGTGGTGCAAGCAATCAGACATTTAATGAGGGACATTTCTATGAGAACAAAGAAAAATGAAGATTAATGGATGGAATAAACTATAAATGTAGTATTTTTAAAAGTTCATTTGAAGTGTCTTTAGATGGTGGGGTGAGAATGTCAGTAGGAATGTTACATACAGTCATGCTTATTTCTACCTAGAACAGAACATGGACAATGCTGGCGTTTCAGTAAACGTTCTGAGCAGCCCGCACTGTGGTGGTGCTAAGTGCTTTGTCATTATATTAAGTTGTTCAGCTTCAGCTTAGAAAGCTTTGGAAAAATGGCAGTTTGAGTCCTCAGTGATGCCAAATCAGGAGGGTGAGGAGAGTAATTAGAAACGCTAATTAGAAACTGGAAAAATGTGTAAGATGGCAGGATCTAGTTTACAAAGAGGTGAAAATAGCTCAAAGATAACAAACAGAACTAGAATCTGATAAACCCACAAGGGCGGGTCATAGATTTCCACTGAAAACTCTTGTTTACAAAATAATTCTAGTCTCATTAAATTTGGCCCAATCATTGACATAGGTGCAGAAAGAATGGTAATTGACCACACAGGCCTTTTGAAATTTGCTTTGCTGAAACTTTTATAAGGAATCTCGGATTGGACTTTTAAAGGCCTTTGAGGGTAGGAAACCAAGCCAAGAGTTTACCATCAGATATCACTTGTAGTACCTATAGATTTGGGTGAATTATTTTTCTTCTTGAGGTCCCCCAAATATGCCAAGTTTCTTAACATGTGAGGAAATGACCCTCATGGGTAAGCCTTGGAATCCCATAAGCCTAGTACAGGGCCATTTACCCCAAGAAGGCATCGTGAGCAATGGCTCCATAAAGGAAATCTTCCTTCCTTAAGACTGTCTGGCCATATCTGATTCCATGCCCATCTCCTTCCCAAACATAGCAGTCCAGTCAAAGCTCTGGTAATATAACCAGTGTTTCCAATTATGCCCTGTTAGAGGAAGAAAAGATTCTTAATGAGCTTAAGCAAATAATTAAATTGCCATGAAAATAAGAATTCTCAATAACAGCTTCTGAATTCTGGACGAATCAGGTAACAAGAAAAAGATAAATATTTCATTTTTATTTACAAAGATATAATCTACTAAGTTGTTTGTACAATATAAATAGCTTAAGAGAAAAGACAAAGAGGTTTGTTATATCAAGGAAATAGAACATTAAAGATCTAACAATATTCTGAAAAAGTCATAAAAAATGTTATTACTTTTAATCAGTTCATTTAGTCCCACATAATTAATTTTTGTTCTGCTTGATCTTGGGTTAGTGATTTTATGAACCCATCAGCTTCTTTATTAGTCGTAGAAATCCTTACTCAGTCCAGTATATTATTTCAGCAATGCCATCAGAAGCTTGTACCTGTCACAGTCCTTTTCATGAGTCTGAGACAATCCTTTTTCTTGAAGACCAAGCAAGATAGAAAAGCATCAGAGTAAAAAAACTAACCGCAAATGACAAAAAGTTTAAAATGCCATGGTTATAGATTTGATGAAAGTTCATCATAATGTAGTTGAAAAAGGAATTTGGTCATCTTTGTCACATAGAACATTTTAAGTTAATAAATGAAATTATGATTGATAATATTATACCAACACATATCATGGACAGCAAGGGCACTATCAAATGTCTGAGAACATTATATAATTTCTAAAATTCTTATATTAAAAATGTACATAAAAATATAATGTAAGAAGATTAAGTATCTCTACTTATTTGACAAAACTTCACATGCAATTTAGCATACTAAATAAACATGATTAGTTTAAGATCTATGTTTTTACAAGGTGAAAGAACAAATTTTTGAAAAATTCTTCTAGGGCTCTCTTCAAATCTCAAAGTTAGTTTAACGTCAAGAAGACTTTGTTTAGAATTTGAATTTGGAAAGCAGTAAAAAATTTTCAAAGGTTTGAACACTCGATTTAATAGGATCACAGATCTCTATGAAACTATACTTAGTTATCTATTCATCCAAAGTGATAAAATAAATACAGGGTGTAACACGATTTTTTAAAAACAGACATGGCCGAGAATGGCGCAAACCTGCCAGTCTCTCCTGAAAAAGGACAGAATTGGCTGAGAAGCTGGATGCTTCCAAAGCACATGAAATTATGGGCCGGAAAACTTAAACGAAGGAAGGGAAAAGACTCTTGGCCCTTTTTCTTTTCCTTGGGAATCCACTTAAATAATCATGCAGTGGCCACGTGTGGTTTCCCAAAGGACAGTATTTTTAAACGAAAAGTAGACTCTAGGTGCAGCCTTGACCTAGTCTGGCAAAGGGTGACGGGGCTTTTCTTTGGGTGTTCTAAAGGGGGTGGACTCTATGGGGATGGTCTCCAGGGCAAAAGTCTGCCATTCTTCCAAAATTGTGTAGGTTTTGAATAAAACCTTTCCTTTTCACCAAACCCTTGCCTCCAAAATTTGCCTATGGTCGTCAGGCAGTGGGACCCATCTCTGTTCAGTAACAATATCTTTAGGTGAGGATTAATTAAAAAAAATGGGAAAAAGGAAAAAAAAAAGAGCCAGTAATCCAAAAAAAACTTGTCCTTTTAACAGGAAAAAACCCCCACAAAACCCCAAATTAGTTTGATTGTTACACTATTGATATTGAAACTTATTTTAAAACCTTATAATGAAACCATTCAATCTTAGCCAGTTTGACCACATAGGATAATTTTCTCTCTCATTTTTTCCCTATGTGCTCCTTTTCTGCCAAACCTTTATAACTTTCTATCTCCATTCAGGTATTTTTCTTCATCTTTGTCATCTGGAATGACCTTTAAACTACCTCTATACACAATTTGCTCTCATTTTTTTCTCAGTAAAAACTTCCTTCATATTTTGAGTACATTGCTTAGAGTTTTTTTCCTTCACTCTTATTATTTCTAGTAGTTTCTTTTACCTATATTAATTAAAATTCTTAATCCTTAGTAATCTTAGTTTCCATAGAAAAAGAAGAAATGCACAATGTGGACTGTTTGTTATAAATCAGTATTCCGTAGTAGATTAGTGAAATTATGAATATACCATTTTATAGTTTCTAGACACTTAAGTTTCTTTATAGTACAACTTCTTAATGTGGCAAAAAGAACATACTTATTAACAAACTCAAGTATCTTTATAAAATTCTTATAAAAATAAGAAGCCAAAAGTAGAAAATTTATGCTTAACAATTAATATTTCAGTATTTTATCTTATTTAGAAATATTATAGATATTAAATGAGTATCTACCATTTAACTGAGTATAACTTTGAGGCTTCAGAAACTACCTCTGAGCAGATATATTATAAAACACAATTATTGTTGAAATAAAGTCTGTCACAACAATGACTCAAATTGAAATCAAATCCCTAAGTTTTACAATCTTAAATATCAAATAAGATTACTTATAAGATTACTTGGCTAGTAAACCCAGATAGAATAAAAATTTTATGTCTACATTTATATTTAGTGTTGACAACTCTGAAGACAAAATGTTTTTATAAACCAATACTACCAATCTCGTTCTAGTTACCAAAGATTTTTCCAAACTACATGGACTCTAAAAAACATTTGGGTTAGTTTCTATATTCTTGAGAGTTTTAAAAATAGCTAATTTATAAGCAGTGATTTATTTTCACAGACATGGGAGAAGGGAGAAAAATCATTTGTGCTGGGAGTCTGTAGTTTTTATAGGCCTAGACTGAGACCGAGTTGAGAAGAAAGCTCAGCCTGACCAAGGGGTCTAAGGCCTAAGGACACTGCCATTTCCCTCTCTGTTAAGAGCAAGACTGTCCTTTCCCCAAGGTCCTGGGTTTTTACAGTATCTGTAAGTGTCTTGATATGAATGGCAAAGGCTTTGTGGCTGGTAAAAAAAATGGGTGGGTTCCGTTACTTCTAGAGTTATACTTCCATTTCTGCAAAGTCTCAATTTGTGAGGTGAGCATTATTAATTTTAATTGCTACTTTTTATTGCTTTCTTGCAAGCTATTTTCAAAGAACTGGTGTCAGCTTCAATGATATCCACCCATTCAACCACATTATTTTGAATTTGTTTATTTTGTTTAACATCAGGAAGATTTCCAACTAAGATGGGGATCAAAAGACCTCTGCATTCTGAGGCTTTTGGACTTAGAGCTGTGTGCCTTTGGAATATTTGCATAAATTGTTTAACAAAGCCTTTAAGATATATTTTCTGCTTCTGAGTACACAGTTCCACTTTAGCCCAATTAACCTTTTTGGAGGAAGACTTATAAAATAGCTATTATCAGGCCCTGAATGTTGGCCTTCAACTGGGCCAGCTTCTGATCATTTACATGAGGGTGGGAAAGAGGGTCTGAGCATTTGTTATCTTGGTGAAGAGGAAATCTTTCAGGGGTCATCTGGCTTGTTGCATGACTACAGCACGATTGTGGTTGAGAGGGTTTATGCTGGGTTTTGGATTTTAATTTTTGTTCTAAGTCTAATTTCTGCTCTTTATTTTTGTCAAGTGAGTATTTTAAGCTACCCACAACACAGTTGTCCTTCTTTCAATTTGATCCTATAGGTATGTATAGGAAATTTGTTTAGGATGACAGGTTTCTAAAATTCCTTTTATATATAAAATCATTTCCAAATCAAAGGCTACATCAACAGGACATTGATAATTTAGGACCACCAAAGGTGTAACTGTTTCATAAATGTAACTCAACACCATGAAGACTTTTTATTATGTAACCATGGATACAAAAGGTATCCTCTTCAAAGAATGTAAAAGATGTTGTCCCCATGGTCCAAACTCCTTAAGATAGCCAAAGAGCACAAAACAGACTTCCATGAACTCCTTGAGAGCTGACAATGATCTTCATAGGATACCAACTGCAAACAGAATGCTCTGGTTACTTACATTTCTGCCCATTCAACTATAAACTCTTAGGTTCTTTCCCCCCAACCTGATGGTTGGCCACCTCTTATCACAGACCCAGCATGCAAACAACAACAACAACAGCAGCAGCAGCAGCAGCAGCAGCAAAAAAACAAACAAACAAATAAACAGACAGATAAACAAACAAAAACAGAGAGAATGCTCTCACTGGGTCCAAGCCAAGCTCTCAGGACACAAAACAAGACAAACAGGACACAATGGTGATCCCTGAGAGGGAAAGGATCTATAATAAGCGTACTCAAGCCATGAGTCACAATATTCAAAGAACTAGTTCCTTCAAGAGTTTCCTCCTGCTAATTTAAATCTTGGAAAGAAGAGACAGGAGAGACTCTTACTGTGCTTGCTCTACCAGACCCTTGCATAGAGATCCAGGAGTCTGACAGGTAATGAAATTCACCTTTGTTTGGTTGGTCAGAGGTCCTGTGATCTCAGCAGCAGCTTCCAGAGTGATCTAGGAGTCTCAGAAACTCCACCCTCAATACCAAAGTATCAGGGAGGAAAAAATTTTTCTCTATCCACCTATGTTAAATGACTGGAGGCTGTGAATGAATTAAACTGACAAGGACAAGTTAGCAAGAGAAAGTAACCCCACCAAATTTATTCACATGGATATCAAACAAACAAAAGAAGAGTGTCTCACTAACTATCTAAAGTTTGGGGCTTATATATCTCACTTAAAAGAGGTAAGGAAGGGTAAAGGAAAGGCTTCTGGGAAGAAAAAAAATGTTTCTTCAGGAAAAATAAAGGAGTTCTTAGAGGAATAAACAGGAGATAAGAAAGTTTAGGACAATATTTATGCAGGTGAAAGTGGTCTTTTTCCATCTTCTTCCTGGTCATAAAGATCTCCAGAATAAGATATTTATGGTAGTTGAATTATTCGGGGAGGCTCTGCTTTCAGGTAGATAAGGGAGTTCCAAAAAATATTCTTCACAGTGAGATGTCCTGGATGTCTACTACAATCTCATTGCAGCTGCAATTCACCTTGATTCCAAGATCGCCCTGTTCCATAATGCAAGATGTCATTCCTGGAAGCCCCATACCTAATGACAGTGATGCCTGGTATATTAAATGTGGCATATCTTGCGTATATTTTAAACAACTGGATAGTTGAAATAATTAGGTTTTAAATATATATTTATTATTTTTAAACTGTGGATAAAAAGGGGGAACTGCAATCTAACAGGAAGTAACCTCACAAGGTGATCTGATCATAAATTCCTAACTGGGCGGGTCATGTGGGTTACATGCCCCAGGCATACAACTTTTTTAGTAAAAGGTTTTTCTTTGCTTTAACGAGCCCTGTTCATTGTTTCTGTGCACGTGGGTTAACATACCTTTGAAATGTCTCTTTCAGGTATCTCAGAAATTTAAGCACCCTCAGGAGAGGACATAATTTTGTAAACTATTGTTTAATCCAATCCCTGCTTTGCTTTCTCCCACCTTCATGTCATCTTTCTTATGTTCCCTCCTATTACAAAGAAACTGCAAAACTGTCATTCTCTAGAGCATTGGAGATCTTACTTCCTGGCAATTGTAGTCAGTTTGGCTCAAATAAACTCTTGTAAAAATTCTCTGCAGCTTTGGACGTTTATTACATAAACAAATTGTTAACGGCAAATGGCACCAGATGTTAGACCTCGGTTCAGCAACCTCAGTTCTTGAGTTAGGATGGGAAAAAAATTCAGGGCTGAAGAAACGAAATACAAGCAAAAGTGTATTTAGAAAGTCATAGAGGTAGAAGAAACAAGTACAGAGGCAAAAGAAGGGCCCTTGGACCTTAGGAGTAAGAAAGGCAAAGAAAAGACACCTGATGGGGAAAGAGAGAGAGAGAGAGACAGTGCGCTATGGAGAAGTCCTTGGTCTTGAAGGTTGTTACCTGGAGGTCTCAGGGGAGTATTTGAATAGAATATTCATCAGCTTTCCAGGTGTGTTCTTTCAGGGTTGTGATCTCCACTGATTGGTCGGCTCCAGGGCGGGTCAGTAGTCATCGCAGCTGGTCCTGAAGTCAGCCACAGCGTCACCTCTCCTAGCTTTCTGTTTTCCTGGTCCTGGAGCTGAAACACAACTGAGGCCTAGATGTTCCCTCTAGAGCACAGGTGGCAAACGCAAGGCCTGTGGGCCAAGTCTGACCTTGTATCTGGCCTAGCACATTGTTTCTACTCCACGGCAGAGCTGCACTCCTTGCCCCTAGTTAAGGAGTGGTTACATTTATACAGTCCTAAAATTACATTCGGCCCTTTGAATGGAACCACCAGGCTGATGTGGCCCTCGGTGAAAATGAGTTTGACATCCCTGCTCTAGAGATTAATGCTTAAGGGAGTGAGTCTGCATGGGCTTGTATGTGAGCCATATGAGGCTATTCTCTGGCCCCCTTGTTCCTCCTCTAGGGGTGTCTACCACATGACTACCAACATACCAGGGGAGGAAAGGTCGGTGGAAAATCTGAAATGTATGACCAGCAATATGAAAAGTCAGGGGGTCTACCCTGTATGACCAGTGATATGTTAGGGGGGAAAGGTCACCCTGGGGGCAAGGTCTCACCCCAGTTTTTCCTATTCCTGGGCACCTGGGGCTTTCCACCATGGGGACCTTCAGTATCTGGCCTACCGTTCCTACTCTGCCATGCCTTTCTAACTGCCCACTACATCAAAACCATTATGTGTTGTTGGAAATACGTGAAGGAATCAGAAACCCTGGTTTATATTGAGTTTTCTACAAAGTTGTATAATCTAAAGTCTCTTCTTTGAAATTTCTTTTTTGGTTATGTAAAGTGAGGATAATAATACCATTAGGGGATTGATGAGAGGTAATGAGATAAAGAAAGATGATTGAACTTGGCATAATGCTTAGTACATAGTAGGTACTGAGGAAATTGTTGTTCATTCTAAATGTGGTTGAACCCAACTACTCACGATGACAGTGAACTAACCCGTTACATTTTCTCTTTGTTTCCATTCATTCCTTGTCTTACTTTCAACACAGTTTTCATGAAAGCAGAGATGCCATAATGTGTTCTATTTTTTATTTAACATTATCTGATAAATCTTTATTCTACATTAGTACTATGTTATCCTTTTTAAAGTCACTATGCCATGTTGTCACTAAAAATCAGTCAAGTGGAATCACACAGTCATTTGCAAGTGTTAGTTATTTGTTTGGCAAGATGGAAGCTTATACTTTTAGATCATAAATTAATGGCTAAGTTAATCTTCCTTTTTAATTAAGAAAAGTCAACTAAGCATAAATGTTGATTAAATGGATGATGTTGCTGAAAGCAGCATGTAGATAATATATGTCACACAGACTACTCAGCCTGTGTCTCTTCATAAAAAGTAAAAAAGGAATCGAGGTCATCATCTGAAATATATATGCCTAAAGCCTGACAAAAGAATGTTTACTCAAAATAAACACATCTATGAATTTTTGCATAAATTATTTGCTTAATTGCTTCTATGATCCACTTCTTTAAAATTTTATCTGCACCCTCTTGGTTTCAGTCATTAAAAATGATTATTTTTCTCTTTACTATTTTATACATGTACATACTGAGAAGATAAATGACAAAGAGTGACTACTAAGCTTTTTATAGAAGGTACTGAGAATAAAACACACAGAAGTTTTAAACTGCTCACATCATTTTGGATGGTAATTTTCCTATTGTTCTTGATCCATGTTTCTCAGTCTTGGGACAAACCTTAGGGAATCAGCATCCTACATTATTTCTATAGTATGTACATTCATCTGCTGTTCCTCCAGATATGTTATTTATTTTTAGAGAAAAATCAATGTTGAAGTTAGGACTTTATCAGGTTAAAGGCAGCTTAACTCCAGTGATGAAAGTGCCATCTGTCATTTGCCTTCTATCAGTTTGAACCCCTAGAAATCTTTGCTTTTTCCCTCACCTTCTTGCTGGTCTTACAGTCAAAGAAGAACAGGGTATACTGTTTATTGTTTAAATGCCAAATGTTAATTGAATCATTTAACGGGTACCGACAGCGAAGAAAAGAAATAAAAAGGAGGCATTGTTCCTCTCAAAGAGTAAAATAACTTGCACTCCATTCATTTGGTCTTCTGCTGCATTTGGTAAGCACTCTTTTCCTCTTGCTTATGTTCAAACATCCAAATGCGTTTATGAGACTGCCTTTGGGGGCTGCCTGTGAGAATAGGGATTTGCATTCACATCTTGTTATAGAAAACATTCAGACTACTACAACAGCATCAGTCTACACTAAAAATATACAAGTGTCACTTAAAATCTAAGCTCTTAAATAAGAAGGAGGACATCTGGTCATACTCCTTGTATTCCCTCTACTCCCACAGTCCAAAAACTTGCAGAACATTTTCTTAGCAAGTAACCAAACCACAATATAGTACAATAAAATCTCACTAACTCTCCATCGATTAAAGTGTGAGAAACAGCCTTGAATAGCCAAAGTTTAATTTAGAGTGATTGATTTTGTAATATGAACTTGTAAGAGTTTAGAAAGTATGAGTAAGGGTTAAGTGAACAAAATATTCAGAGGACTTCTGCAAAAATTTCTAAGAAAATAAAACAGTATACAACATTTGAAAGGACTTGTCACTCTGACTTGCTCATTACTTAGATGTAGACATTTCCTCTACTTGTCAGTCCTGATCTGTTTATATTACAAAGGATTTTTACTTTATATTTCATCTTCCGCACAGGATGCTATTTCCCAGATATGCATGTGATTTGCTTCTTTATTTTCCTTTGTCTCCACTCAAATATCACCGAGATAAAATAGCATCCCAATTGTCCCCAGGACACATTCTAGCTCTCGTGTGTGTTACTGTTTTTTTTCTTAGTTCTTACCACTCATTTGACATTCAGCATATTTATTTGTTTATTGCCTTTCACCTTGCACTAAAATGTAAACTTTATGCAAGCAGGGATTTTATGGTTTTGTTCATTCTTTGTTCCCAGTTCTTATAGTAGCTACTGGCGTGTAGAAGATATGCAACAAATATCTGTGGAGTGGAGGAACAAGTGAAATTTACTTGACTCTGATACAAAAAAATTACTAAGAAAAAGACACAAATTGATAAATATCTGGTAGAATATTAATACGATCATAGAAAGGACCCTTTCTGTTTGTGCCTGATGTTCTCAAATCTATTTGTTGTTTTCTTTTTGCTGGGTTTGAATTGTAGGCATTTAGCCAGGAGGCTGCATGCTGACTAATGAGATAGAGATAGAGATCTAGCCTGGCAATATTCATACGTTCTATATGCATTCATTTTTCTCTAGTGACATTTTAATATATTTTGGTGAAGATATGCAACAAGATAATGAAGGTATGTCGAGTGAGCATTGAAAGTTATGAGTCTTTTTTTTCATTATCAAAGACAAATACCGGTGTGTAATATATGCAGAACATTGAAAGTAGGAAAAGAAAATGAGAGAATCCCAAGTAATGAAAAGAAATTAAAGCTCTCCAATAATGAAAAGGAAGGCCAAACTGAAGACATAAATCTCTGCACTCAGCAAGGATTTATACTTATGTGGAATGAGTGGACCAATGGCTTTCATGATATGATTCATTTTAGAAAAATGCCATTTCTTCTGCCAAATATAGAGTTCATGGTTTAGTGAAAATTTCATCTTCAGTCTGATCCCAGGAGCCAAATTCTGAGCCCATATATTCTCATATGAGGAATAAACTAATTTCTAAGCTTATTTGTAAGATTCTAAGGATACTGTCAAGGAAGGGGCAGTCTCTACTGAGGCGAAACCTTCGTATATTTGCATTAGGCCTTATGCTATACAATTCTGTGTAACATGACATTGATAATGTAAAGATCATTTAATTTTACACTGCTTTAAGCTTGTCCAAATGACCAAGAAAGATATCAACTCACTTATAATGCAGTCCTGATGGTGATACTAGAGAGTATGTGATCATGAATTATTTTCAGTAGACTCAGAATAGTTTGGCAGGGCAGAATCTAGACAGGTCAATTTCTACTACGATCAAATCTGAATCACAAAGATATCACCAGGTTTGGGGGTTCGGCTTTAAAGAACAACTATCATTGATGATTATTTTTTTTTTGAAATTGATCATGTTGCAATAAATCAGAGTAGAGTATCTTCTCTATTACTGGCTATATAGTAGCAAAATTCAGACAAGTAGTTCACACAGCTTGTGCCAGAAGGTACTGGTTATTAAAATAAATGCAACTATTTTATTGGAAGGATAGGGAATCCCTCTGAATAAGTTAGGCAGTAGTAGCTGATACAAAGAATTCTCATGTAGTGTAGACCATCCTACTTTGGCCGGCTATATATTAGGTTCTATATATTATACAGTAAAATTTGATGTCAATCTTTTTCTAAAATTAGGGGTTGAGCTATTTAATTCAGTCACTAATAAACTGAATTCCAATTCTGCTGGTTGGAGTAAGTGAATATTCATAGAAGTGTAGGAGAAAAACTGGCAGTCAAAGAGTAGTTGTAAAAAGACAGATGCCCAGGGCTGTGTAACGGTGGTAGTTGTTGAACTGAGATTTAGATCAGGAAGGGGACTGCTTAGTACTGTTCCTGATGACAACAGACATTTGGGTAGTATGCTGAAAAATAGTCTACTCTATCATCTGAGGGAAGGGACTAAAAACCACAAAGCTGACTCAGCAGGTTTTGCAAAATTCAGTATATAAATTGGTCACACTCAAGAGGAAAATATTTTAAATTTAACTAGATTGTTATAAATTATGATGCTACCCCCTTGAGAGATCTTCTATCTGTCCATCTCCCTGAAAGTCTCTTAAATATTTTTGTAAATTTTCCCAGGTTTTGTGTGTTTACAAAAAATAATACAAATTGACATAGGAAGATGCCACTTGTTTCAAGCTGCAGGCAGTATTTCCATCTGGTCTAATCAGAATTCTCCCAAAGTGGTCATCTTCCAAAGTAAACATAGTGTGAAGTAATAAGTCATGTCTAAAATACAGTTTACACTGGAAAAGCTTACTCTTTGATCTTATGAATGAGTGGAACTTGTCCCAAAATAAAATAGAATATATTTTGCAACATGATATTTAATTAGGATAACATTCTTTCTTTTCTAAGATAAAATTAATTTAGATATATTGTTATTGAAATGAAATATGCAGAATGAAGGATAGAAAACAATACATAATTAGGTCTCAATGAACTTCCAACATGACTTTTTCTAACAGTTGCTTATGAAAAGAAAAAAAGGCAATACCAAAGCTTGTTTTCCTGAAACACCATCTGTTATTTTTGTTTGAATTAATCTTAGTGCTCTAAAAGTTATGGGTACTGTGCAGTATTATGGGAAATGTTGTACTTCTGTATGCTTGACTTCCCCAATTTTACAAGTATAAAATTCCAAAGTGATCTCTTTTATCAGAGGTGTGATTAAATTTCTTGCTTGTGCACTGTACTATTAGCAAAGTAATATTGCATTGTCAGTTTGCTTGCACTGAAATACAAATAAAATAGGATCTTGGTTTGCAAATTTTCCATCTAATTGTTGTTTTCTTTATGCCACATATATGGAGACTTTGAAGAAAGTTATTATCAAATTGTTATCAAATATCTATAAATTCTATTGATTTCTCTACCTTAGGGAAATTAGTTTTTTATAATTAATAAAAAAAGATTCTCTTCCCCCCCAAAAGACCTACCAATTTCAAATACTTTTATATACTGTATAAACATTAATGAATGTTTTACATATCATTTCTCTCCCCTTTGGGAACAGTGGTCCAGAAATACTTAACAGCATGACACATGGTTATAGATATTTTCCATGGAGGTTAGATCTGTCCTTTTACTTAAAACTAAAACAACAGTCCTGCCTGGGTGGCTCAGGTAGTTGGAGCATTGTCCCATACATCAAAAAGGTTGAGGGTTTGATTCCTGGCCAGGGCACATACCTAGGTTGGGGGTTTGATTCCCAGTCAAGGTACATATAGAAGGAAAAGGATCAATGTTTCTTATTTATTTCTTTCTCTCTCTCTCTCTCTCTCTCTCTTTCTCTCTCTTGCTCTTTCTCTTTCTCCCTTCCTCTGTCTCTAAAATCAATGACTCTATCCTCAGGTAAGGATAAAAAAAACTAAAATAACAAATTTAAGATTTATCTTTTTCAAGCATTGTCCTTAAATGTCAGAAAAATAAACTTGAAACAAACAGGAAAAGAAGGCTAAGTGATGATTATATATTGGCCACATCTACTCAAATTAAGGTTTTTACCCTGACTATAAATTCCAAGAAAATAGAAAGTGTTTGAAAATTCACCAGACTCTGTAGGGTCCAACAGTGATCTCTGGTCATGATTTTTGACAGGGTCAGTGCTATGTCACTGGTTGCTCTGGTTAATGTCAGGGATTGCCACCTGGTTAAGTCATTAAACAGTAATGATGATAATTAACTTAAGTGTACACGTGCTATGTACTGAAAACTTTAACTCATTCAATTATGACAACAACAAACTCCTTGTAGTAAGATAATTATTACCTCCATTTTACAGGTAAGGAAAGAAAACTAATATACTCTGTGTTCCTGGGGAACTAAGGGGTGGAACTGAACCAGGCAACCTGACCTCACGATAAATCTATGCTCCTAACACTACTCAAAGAAGGCAACCAGCAGCTAAGGTTTGACTTATTACCATTTTAAAGGGCAAAATTCATGAAAAAAGGCCAGTTTATAAGAGAGGACTCAGTCTCTATAATAATAAAAGTAAGTCCTTAGTTGGCACTTGCTCTATACCAAGCCCTTTATATATATCAATTAATTTAATCTTTATAACATCTCTAAGAGTAAGATACGCTTTCAGTTTTTGCCTCATTGTTGTAGAAACTGAGGCGTAAACAGATGAAATAGCTTGCCTACACTGGCATCGTAGTGGCAGAGAGAGGCTTGGATCTCAGTCTTACTCAAGTTCTTGTTCTTTGCCATTATGAAATATTGTATCTCATTTTGGAAATTTAAGACCTTAAGTAATTTATGGGCAACATCCAGTTTATAGGAGCCAAGCTTAAGAAAAGGAGAAGGAAACATATAAAGTGCCTTTTAAAAATTAAAATTCAATAAAAAGAGAAGAAATATATCAAAACATATCAATAACAATGACCCATGGGCACTCCAAAATATAATCTACATTTACCCTCTTGTTCTGGTGCTTGTTAGGTTGAATTGCGTCCCCCTACAAATCCACACATTGAAGTGCTAAACCTGCGTACCTCAGAATGTAACCTTATATGGAGATAGGTCTATACAGAGAGAATCAGGTTAAAATAACCTTGTTTGGGTAGACCCTAACCCAATAAAACTGTTGTACTTGTAAGAAGAGAAAATTTGGGCAGAGACCACATTGAGGGAGATAAGAAGAAGAGATACAGAGAGAAGACGGCATTGACAAGCCAAAGAGAGGGTGTGGAACACAGCTTTCCCTCAAAAGAAACCAACTGTGCTGATGGTGTTGTTGCAGACTTCCAATCTCCAGAACTGTGAGACAATACATTTCCGTTGCTTAAGCCATCCAGTTTGTGGTACTTTCTTAGAACAGCCCTAGCAAACTGCTATAGTACTCTTAAATTAAAATGAGCAGAAAGTAATTTCAAAGAGTGTAGCCAATTCATGGAACATAAGGTAGGATACCGGGACATCTCATGGAATTCAAAAAAGTCTATATAATCAAACTTCAATAGGGACTGAGGAGTGTCAGGAATTCAGGCAGCATCTCCAAGTCCCATTCTTCTTTGCCACAGGCTGTATCATCCCTCATTTTTTTTTTTTTACTTTTGTTGACAATATTTCTTCACTTTTTTTACACACATGACTGCACCAAAGCCTACAAGGGTACAGGCTCCCACAAAGTAATACATACTTACTGATAAGTTTAAAATCTCAAGTCTAAACTCATCAGAGGCAATCTGATAGGCCTGACATAGGCCAAGTTTTTATCCATATTTCAATCAGTCATGACCAGGGAAGCAGGGCTATACAGGGTGAAGACGGCTGTGGGGCTCAGACCCCCTCATCGAGTTCATCTGAAGGTTCTGAAGATGAAGCACCCTCTTCACACCATAAGCAAGGAAAACAGAAAAGAAGTGAAACCAGAGAGAAGACTGCTGTACAAATTAAAGATGAGGAAGGACAGACCGGAGCAGCCTTCGTTCCTGCCAGCCAGATTAAAACAGAGAGCATTCCAGGCTCCAATAAACTTACCAAGACAATGTTAGAGTTTACAGCCCGCACAAGCCCTGACTCAGCTGCCCTGAGGCCAGCACAGGGCCTGCAGGGGACAGCTTCCCGCAGGATGCGGAGGGATCTGGAGAGCAGGCAGAGGATGGCAAATCCAGGTTTTGAGCACTGCCCTTTATCAAAGGCTAGAGGGGCAAAGAAGAGGAGAACACGGACAGGAGCAGAGGTTGCAGCTGAGCCTTATTTGGCAGACGTGAAGACGCAGCTACACATGTTCTCCAATTCCAATGACCACAGGCCAGACCAAGACTGCATCCTGCGCACATCCTCGTATTTTGAAATAAAATGTGACATTTAAATGCTATAGGCTGGAACTTGTTATTAATTTGATAATTTATGTAAACAAAGTATCTGGAGCAGAATTTCCTTAAAATTTGAACATTTTTTCCTACAATTACTCAAAATTTTATAATAGTTAAAATTACATTACAGGATTAATATGACTCCTTTTATAAGCACCTGGAGAACTGTATGCCTAAGATTTTAGGAGTAGTACCCTGTGGAGGTACACCATCTAGTAACTCCCTTCCATAGTGTTCTGCTTAAATATTGACCGTTTTCTGTGTGACCTGATGTGTAAAAGGTTAGAAGCACTCAACTAGATGATCTCCATAGTCTTTGATAGTTCTAAGCTTCTCAGACTACTATGGAAAATGTTTAAACCAGAATTAGAATTTTTTATAGTTTTTCTCGTAAGCAGTAAAATACAGTCTGGCAGAAGTAACACCTGTTTGAGTGTGGTTGTAGGGTAATAATATGGAGGTAATAATTTATAGTTTTAATTTGAACATTTCACCTAAAATGTTGTATGGTGTGCTTGAGTGTGATATTGTTATGCTACAGAATGATATGCTTATGATTTTGTAATAAAAAAGGGACGTTATTTGTGCTAGACCCTATATATTTAAAATATTTGGGTTCCTGCCTTATATGATTTTATGTATCAATAGCACTGTAATATTTTTTTGTCAGTGTAATTTTAGCTAATGATAAAGGTCAAAAAATCTTACAGAAAGTAGTATCAGTTGAGATACATAATTAATCATGATGGATTAAAAACCCCTAAAAATCCTGAAACACCAATTCAAAAAGAACTTATATACCCCATAGCAGTGTTATTTACAATAGCCAAGTGCTGGGAACAGCCTAAGTGCCCATCAGTAAATGGGTGGATCAAAAAACTGTGGTACATTTACACAATGGAATACTATGCAGCGGAAAGAAAGAGGAGCTCCTACACTTCACAACAGGCTGGATGGATCTAGAGAGCATTATGCTAAGTGAAATAAGCCAGGTGGTGAAAGACAAATACCATATGATCTTACCTATAACAGGAGCCTAATGAACAAAACAAACGAGCAAAATAGAACCAGAGGCATGGAACAGGGAACAAACTGACAAGGACCGGAGGAGGAAAAGGGAGGAAAGAAAAGGAAGGGCCTAGTTAATGAACATGTATGAATGTCCATGTCCATGGACATGGACAACAGAGTGGGGATGGACTATTGGGGGGCAGGGGAGAGCAGTGGGGGAAAACTGGGACAACTGTAATAGTGCAGCAATATAAATAAATAAATAAATATAAATAAAATGCACAGCACTTACAAATAAAAACATTAAACTTCTGTTAATTAATGTTCTATCCCAGTTTGATGTTCATCATATAATTTAGTTTTATTTTTTAAAAATAAACATTTATAAATGTTTTATTTAGCAAAACCTATTAACCTTTTACGCTTAGACATTCCATTTCCACTCAAAGATTAAATATTAATTAAAATATTAAAAAAAATAAGTACCTCTGTACAGAGAACAGACTGACAGCTGTCAGAGAGAAGGGTTGGGGATTAAGTGGAAAAGGTGGAGGGATTAAGCAAAAGAAAACAACCTCATAGATACAGACAGCAGGATGATGATATAATAGCACATTCTTGCTATTTTCTATTTATATGTAAAAGATATGTAAAACCTAAGCAAATGTGATTTTGTTCTCTCTCACAAGAAATTGTTTTGTCTGCTAGGGAGCTTGGCATATGTAAAAGAAGATACAGCATAATTGGCAATGTAAAGTGTTTACTGGATTCTGTTAGTATTTCATGTTTGATTGATGAGCATTTCATGCCCATTTGCAATTTCATATTCTGCGTATGGACAGAACTAGTATGTGAACTTGTAAAGGTAGCTACTCAGGATGGAGACTTTCAGCTAACATTTTAGAATTGAATATATATTTTGAATTAAAAAAACACCCAAGATTCTAATAATTTGAATGATTTCTGAATATTATGATTTGGGCCAATCATCTTTTATACAGGAAATATAATTGGCCTAAAAATTTTCTCAGCAAAATTCTACTAATTTTGCACTAGTACATACAGAACTTACCAGTCCTATTAGCAATGAGATCATTGCTAATCAGCATCTAGGGCAGATGCAGCTAATTCAATGTAAGTGGGAGCACTGGGTATTGCACGTTGCAATGAGAAATGACGATGTTGAGAAAAGGAGAGATGCAAGAAAGTTCTTGCAAGCCAGTTGTATTTGAGCTTGTCTGACTTTGAAGGAGTCAATGATTTTAAAAAGAGAGTGACATGATGAGAAATAATTCCTGTAAAAGCACATTTGGGAAGATGGGGGATGATTAGGCTGGGGGAGGAACTGAAAGCAGAGAGGAGCAGGGGGGCAATTGTAGTGGTTTATAAAAGACATCGTGAGGGCCTGAACTAAGGCTACTTGGTGCAGGAGAAACATTGGAACTTGAGGTTTCCGCAGTTATATAGGAGATAATTTTACGGGAAATGGAAGACACCCTCAAATTTCTGATAGAAAATATGAGAAAAATAGTCAAATATAGGTACATTTATTTTGGAGGGAGTGGAGGAGTGGAAGTTGATAACAGAGAAGGTTGAGTTCATTTTGCTTCCTGTTGAAGTCAACTAAAATAATGGGTTTACAGTGGCACTGAACTTAACAACTAGAAAATTATTGGTGACCAGAGTGCCAGCAGTTCACAAGAACAATGTGGAAGAACACCAGATAGTACAGAGAAGTGTGCAAACAGAAATGATAACTTCAAATAGTGTCTTGTACTTATTACATATAGCAACATACACCTTTCTGTAATTAAAAACTACATGATATGCTATATAGTGAATACAGAATAAGCAAACATGTAGAAATATTCTCCCCCTAAAATAGCAGTGCGTTGAGCATGTTGTGCCTTTACTTATTTCAGTGCTATTGTTTTTTGTTATTTCCATAGGATAAATTCTCAGGAACTAGGTCATTGGGTTGAAGAATATGAGTGTTTTTAGCTTTCTAGGTTTTTCAAGCCATTTATCATCATTTATACATGTGATATCATGGAATGAATTCAGTCATAAATAATTTGGTGAGTACAGTAAAATGACAGAATTCTGAACTGAAATTTATAACCTTGGTAAATATGCCTAGATATATTAGTCATTTGGTTTGAGACTCATCATATTTTCTCAAATACTATCCATTTGAAATAAAGGTAGGTCTAGATTTAATGAGGCTCCCATCAAAATTTGTTTTTTGACTTCATAAGTCTCTTGCTTGGGTGATAAACATGTTTAAAAATTCTAAAAGAAGGAAATAAAATATTTGTTTTATCAACCATTGAAAAAACTAAATTTTATTCTAAATTCTGTCAGGTGAGAGTAAAATTGACTGTACCAATTGAAACTTCACCTATGGAGCACTTGGTGGTTCCCTAGGTTACTTCAAAGTAGAGTAGCCTCTGATTGGAAGAAGAGGCAGGTCATATTTTTTGATGCTTTATATTTATATGGAGTCCATTTATTGTCTAAAATGTGTGACATCAAATAACCATAGATTCTAAATTGAAGATAAGCCATAAGTTAAATAACAATATGTGGTATGAAAGATGATCATTTTTTAGGAAGACATAATTTTGGGTGAATCCATTACATAACATTAAATAATTTGTGTTGAAATAGTTTGGTTGCCTTGACAGGCCTAATGTTGATTTTACTGTCATTTTCCTCCAGGATTTGATTTTCATTTGTACGAGAGAAAGAAGGCACATGATATGAATTTGGTTCATGTGCCTGAATATGGCTCCACAAGGAAGATTTGATATAGCTGAAGGTATTGCTTTTTAGAGACCTTTTTATTTTGAGCAGCTGCCTTAATAGCCTTCATCTAGTTACATCATGCGAGACAGATGACTGAGCAATGGTTTTTGGCTAAAACTTAAAATTGCAAAAACAGAAACAGAGATGGATGTTCCTGAAGTTACATTTTTAAAATATGTAACAGATACATAATTTTCTTATCCTAGTTTTAAAGCATTCCAGAGTTTTTTGTTTTGTTTCATTTACATAGTCAAATCTTTTCTTTGCTACAGACTATTTATTGCATTTTGGTTTAATAGTATGAGCCCTTATCCTGAAGGCATCTCACAGGGCTCATCTATACAAGTAGACTTCAGGGCTGCACATTCCAAAGGACAATTCAGCACTTCCTTTCCACTCATGTTCCTATGTGAAAAATGAAAGACCTCAGCTGTTAATGCACAGGTGGCAAACACAAGGCCTGCAGCTTGTTTTATCCAGCCCTCCACCTTGCTATATCTAGCCAGGCACCTTGTTTCTCCCTGGGGGCAGCGCTGAGCTCCTTGCCCCTAGTTAAGGAGTAGTTACATTTATACAGTCCTAAAATTACATTTGGTCCTTTGAAGGAAACTGCGAGGCTGATGTGGCCCCTGGTGAAAATGAGTTTGACACCCTGTGTCAATGTAATATAAAGGATAAATTCTGCTTGTTTATCTAATCGTACTTAACCAGACAACTAGGATGAAATCAACAACAGTTTTACTTGTGAGATACGATAAGAGGGGCTTTTTAGTCTGTAACACCTAAGTCAGCTGGGAACATAGCTGATGGCAGCGTCAACACCTTTCAGGCATTCTTAGTGTCTTTGAGTTTAGAAATCCGTAAGTTCCCTGAAAGTACCAGCAGCATACTAAAATGGCACATAGCATTCCGAGCTACATTTACATAATTGCAGTGGATATGATTAATACCAATTACATTAATGTTTATTTTACTTCTTATGGCTGATTGACTCAATTTACTAGTTGCTCTGGTATATTCAAGAAATACCGTAATCAAATGACCTTTTATTTAAGTTAAGGAAATCATCAGAGAAAATACACTTTGACTTCTTGAGAGGCAGAAGTTCTCTCTCAAGTGACAATCTTCTTGGTCTTTTAAAGTAAATCCTAAATAAAATTGCAATCTAGTTTTTGATGCTTTGCCTCATTTGATTCTTTCAATCATTACCTAAAAGCCAATCTTTAACCATAAATACATAGAAGAGAAAAATATATTGAGTTTTGGAGTTTGGTCTGCTCAATGGTTAAGGACTTCATATTTCTCCCAAAAAGCATAAATTTGAAAAGAATAGCATATAATTGATACAATAATGGAAAGTGATCCAGGAAATCTGGACAGCAACTCTGAATAGATACCAGTAATGATCTATAGTATGACACGAAGCCTAAGCAAATATTTCAGGGATGCAAGCTTTCTTAGGTGGTGTGGTCAGTCCAGTGGAATGGATTTAAAAGAGGGTAGGTACAGAGAATCCTCCCTGGATATCACCCTCTTGCCTTTGGTGTCTGCTTGAAGCCAGGTTGCCTAGTAGTTTGAAAAGCTTGAGTAACTGGATAGGTTTCGTAGCACCATTTTATATTTGAACCCTGAAAAGTTAGATGTGTTTAAATAAGCTTGAATTTGAACCTGGAGCACAGTTGGAGGAATAAGAGCACAAAACAGAAATAGAAGTGGATGTGATATTTTTATATTTTAAGTAGTTACTTTTGGGGATTAGTATTCTATTTTATTCTATTCATTATGTAACAAGTAATATTAAGAATAAATACTTAATATTTTAAGTATTAAAAGTCTTATTAAGTAAGTAAAAGTCTTAATACTTTCAAAATCCTTAACTGAATATTTTCATCAGAAAGGGCAATTTTAGTGATGATTAGCAGATGGCTTGGTAATTATTGGAATATTGTGAATGCCAATAACAAAGCCTTCTGTTAAAATGCTAGGAAATTATTGTTCTTACTTTTTTTATTGTATTTTTTTCCACAATGTATTTAGCATATTTCTGACATGTTACTTCAGCTTCTTGTTGAATTCCTGAAACAGTATTTTTCAGTATTTGTGTTATCACTGATGTAGGAAAAAGCAGGTCATTGTTAATATTAGGGTGTTATTGAGATTTCAAAGGTGAAGGTCATTCTCTTTTCCTACTTTTCTCTATAATGCAGTGTTTGTAATGTAGCATTTTTTTTAAAAAGTACTCATTGGGAAATAAATTTAGTAAATAGCCAAGTAATTTCTAAAATAAAACAGACAAAGAAAGGTGTGCCATCTGGGTTAAGCCATTAAAAATGTCAGTACATCACTAACTACCCATAATGTTGGCTAACCGGAACTTATCCATTTTTATTCATACTGATTGAGAGAAACATTTCTAGGGTAAGGAGAGTTTTCTTTCTTTTTCTGTTGGTTATGAATGGAAGTCATCAATTTTTTTTCTGACTTTCATTTTAATGGTTTGAAGTAGTCAGATGCATGGTTTTTCAATTTCTTTTACTACTTTATTTTATTACCTGGTTATTTTAAGGTCAAAAGATTTCCATTTCCAAAACACATAACAGAAATAATAAAGCAGTAAAACTTGGACTTAGATAATATGGACATTTTTCTTAAAAGTGTCAACATGGTTTATAAATTATTAAAAAGGTAGTAAAATTTGAACTTATATAGCATAAACGTTACCTTAAACTGTCAAATACATGATTTTAAAGATAATTTATTAATATATCACCAATAATTATTGTGTTATCATCAGAGAAAGTGAAGTAAAATCTAGTTACCCAAGAAACTATTAGGTTGGAAACACTAGATGTTCACATGTTAATTTGGTTTCATTTACCTGAAGTCGATATTTCTGCTGTGCTATCTAAGGTCAAGTCTATAAAATCAAACACCTGAAAGAAAGGTGAGGGTTTTCTGATTAAATCAAACTCCAAACATTATTTTTATATATGTAATCTGGAGAACTGACTATGGGTGGTTTCTTTTAAATGTTTGTAGGAAATAATTGCTTCACTTTTCCATTCACTTTTCAGCTCCAGTGATGCTGGCTATAATATCTTCTTCTATTGAGCTTCTCTTCAAAGTAGGATTTCAAAGTCCCTGCAAAATTTGAAGTGGTGATGCTCATAAGCAACTTAGCATCTTCACAGAAATCTTGTCATACTTAATTTGGAGAACAGCCTCTACATATCTAAAATAGTTTTTCATAGGAAGAGTTATCCTAAAGGAAAAATGATTGGCCTGTCCCTCAGAGAAAATGCAATGACACAATGCGTTATGGGAACAGATAGCATTTTCCTGTCTTTGTGATGTTTTTCAACATAAATTTTGGTCAGAGAGATAATTTCAAACTAGAATAGCATCAGAAACAGTCAGTGCAGAGTGGTTCTGTGGAGGACTGTGAAGTGAACAGGCACCAAATGAGCCACACACCCGTGTTTGCAAAACTGTTTCGATTCCCACGAGGATGCAGCAATTGGTATTTCTAGGAAGCTACAGCAGAAGTGGTGCTGGACGGTGGTGTGATTTTTTCCAATTAATGTTCCCTGATGGCAGTGACCCTCCAGAAAAAAATAAAAAATTAATAATGATGATAGCATGTTCAACACATCATCACTATATTCTCTGTTAAGTATATGTAAATACTAGCCAATTGTGAAAACATCTACCTTGTTAAGATCTTTGAAGAAAAGCTTCTAAGGTTAGGGTTGACAAGGAATGGGATCCTTAAAGTGATACAATTCTTTTGAAATATTCTTGACCAGTTTGTCCCAGTGGGAGGGTACTTACACGGTACGTATATTTGGGGCAAAGTGCTTGAAACATTATTGGAGCATGACAAAAATGACTTTGAAATGTCTTCTTATACAAAATTTGTTGCCAGGACACTGCTAGTTGACCATTTGACATCCTATGTTGGGCAATTTTTAAATTCATGTGTCAGTAGTAAATGAGCTAATTAGTGGAATTGATAACTTCTGGAAGCTCTCCTTTCCTCTACTGACAATTCCTTTGTAAAACAAATGCCAAGTCTGTAGGCTAAAAATAAAGACCAGACTCCCTTGTTCATTAGACATACAGCACTAAGATGGGTAACATAGATCTAGAAGTGTATTTGCATTATGTTCTCTTTGCATGGTTTGTACACAAATATTATCATCCCTATTTACCCTAATCAGTAATGTATAATAGAATAATTAGTCTTTTGTAGGTTCCTATGACTTTTAATTGGCACTCACTTTAGACAATAGCCATATAAGAAATTAACACCCTCATCTTTTGCAATTATTTTGATTTTCAAAGTTATTATCATAGTACTGTTAATATTTTTAAATTTATTTTTTAACTTCAGTTTTCACTTGACAAGCACTTTTTTTTCATCCCTGGAGGACTCATTTTATTGCAGACCATTAACTCCTCTAAAAAGGATGCTTCACCCTAGCTGGTGTAGCTCAGTGGATTGAGCGTGGGCCTGTGAACCAAAGGATGGAGGTTCGATTCCCAGTCAGGGCACATGCCTGGGTTGCAGGCCAGTTCCCAGCAAGGGATGCATGAGAGGCAACCATACATTGATATTTCTCTCCCTCTCTCCTTCCCTTCCCCTCTAAAGATAAATAAATAAAATGTTAAAAAAAAAGAATGCTTCACTGGGTAAATTTTATTCCATTAAAGATATGGAAAACAAGCAGCTACTTAATGTCTTTTGGCCAAAAGAACCTCAGATGAAAGACACAAATACAACTAATCTGGAGATGCCTTTAGAAAATGCACTAATGACATAAAAGCTTCTAAGGGGCCATCATCACCATCATCATCACATGAAGTAATTTCTATGTGCCCAGCACAGTTCTAAGAGCTGTAAGTACATTAACACAGACACCTTTGAGGTAGACACTATTTTTTTCTTTTTAAAAATATATTTTATTAATTATGCTATTACAGTTGTCCCATTTCTCCCCCATCATTCCCTTCCACCCTTCATACCCACTCCCACCCACATTCCCCCCTTTAGCTCATGTCCATGTGTCATAAGTTCTTTAGCTTCTACATTTCCCACACTATTCTTGCCCTCCCTCTATTTTCTCTCTATCGTCTATGCTACTTATTCTCTGTACCTTCCCCCCCTCCTCCCACTCCCCTGTTGCTAACCCTCCATGTGATCTCCATTTCTGTGTTTCTGTTCCTGTTCTAGCTATTTGCTTAGTTTGCTTTTGTTTTAGGTGTGGTTGTTAATATCTGTGAGTTTGCTGTCTTTTTACTGTCATATTTTTTATCTCCTTTTTCTTAGGTAAGTCCCTTTAACATTTCATATAATAAGGGCTTGGTGATGATGAACTCCTTTAACTTCACCTTATCTGAGAAGCATTTTATCTTCCCTTCCATTCTAAATGAAAGTTTTGCTGGATAGAGCAATCTTGGATGTAGGTCCTTACCTTTCAAGACTTCTTTCCAGCCGCTGCTTGCCTGTAAGGTCTCTTTTGAGAAATCAGCTGACAGTCTGATAGGAACTCCTTTGTAGGTGACTATCCCCTTATCTCTTGCTGCTTCTAGAATTCTCTCCTTTATTTTAATCTTGGCTAATGTAATTATGATGTGCCTTGGTGTGTTCCTCCTTGGGTGCAACTTCTTTGGGACTCTGAGCTTCTTGGACTTCCTGGAAGTCTATTTCCTTTGCCGGATTGGGAAAGTTCTTTATTATTTGTTCAAATAACTTTTCCACTTGTTGCTTTTCCTCTTCCCCTTCTGGTACCCCTATAATCTGAATGTTGGGATGTTTAAAGATGTCCTGGAGGTTCCTAAGCCTCTCTTCATTTTTTTGAATTCTTGTTTCTTCATTCTTTTCTGATTGGTTGTTTCTTTCTTCCTTCTAGTTTACTCCATTGATTCGAGCCCCAGTTTTCCTCCCATCAGTATTGGCTCCCTGTGCATTTTCCTTCATTTCACTTATTGTAGCCTTCATTTTTTTCATCTAATTTGTGAGCAAAATCAACCAATTCTGTGAGCATCCTGATCACCAGGGCTTTGAACTGCGCATCTGATAGGTTGGCTATCTCTTGGTCATTTAGATGAATTGGCTCTGGGGCTTTGATTTGTTCTCCCATTTGAGCCATTTTTGGTGGTTTTTTTTTTGGGGGGGGGTCTGGTCACGGCTGTTACGTAGTGAGGGGAAGAGCCTTAGGTGTTCCCCAGGGTGGGGCAGCCCAGTTGCTGGGTAGTGAGTCTGTATGTGGAGGTGGGATCTGAGAGGGAACAATGGGGCTTGCTTCACTCTCTCTCGGGTTCCAGTCCCTTCGGCCACTTCCCCTTTGCCTGGATTATCTGCACATGAATGTGGGACCACCTGGTCAGTCAGCCACCTTGCAAGGCCTCACTGGGTCTGCACTGTTGCCACCCCATGCCCAGGGTCTGCTAGCTGCCACCTGCACCCCTGGGATCTGCCAGCCACTGCTGCCTGTGAGCCTGGGTCTTCCAACCTCCACCTTCTCCTGCCGTGACTCCACCCCTCTTTCTGGTCTGGATGAATGGTTGTCGGACTTCTGTGCAGTTCAATTTTCTACCAGTTCTGGATGTTTTCTTGTTTCTAAATCTTTGTTGTCCTTAATTTTGGTCATGTGGGGAGGCAGAGCGTGTCCACCTACGCCTCCATCTTGGCTGGAAGTCTATTTTTTTTCTTATTTATCACTTGAGAGTAAGGAGACACGGCCGATAGTAATCACTCAGCCAGGAGCTGCTAGAGCTAGAATTTGACGCCGGCAGTCTGGCTTCAGAATCAGCCCACAGTCATTATGTTTACAGCACAGGCTTCACGCCATGTATTTTCTACAGGCTTTTTATCTGATTGTTTTGTCTAACTGTGAATTTTTGGGGGGTAGGGAGCAAACATTTATTTGAACTTCTATATTTTTTAATCCCTCATTGTTGGGTCTTTGAAAACATTTTATTTTGTGTGTGTGTAATTAAAAAGTTGCAGTTGCTAGAAAATTCACCGAGCTCCTACCTAGCTTTTGAGAAGTTTTCCGAAGCTTTCATTTGTTTCTGGTCTTTTTCTGAATTATCAATCAGAGAATGTGAATAGGGCTGATCTTATAGTATTGCCATGTTCAGCTGTCCAAAAACAACTGTTACAGCATATGATCTGTCATTCTTATGGATGCTATTTAATGATGAGCTCAGCTGCTCACTTGTTCAAATCATTTTATTTACCTTCTCCTTCAGTACTGTCTACCAGCAAATCAGGACACAGGATTTTCTTTTGTGATGTTGCTCGGAATATGAGGAGTTTACATTTGTAAAATGTGCCTTCATATTTTAATTCACTGCCTGTTAAAAACAAAACCAATAAAAATGTAATATTTTCTAAATCAGAGTTACTTTTCAAACTAATAAATGCTATGTTATTTTGTTCATTGCCTTAAAATACTTAAAAAAATTGAATTAAGGGAGCCTGGGTGAATATTGTTTAACAAATGACAAAATAAAAAAAAAATGACCCCTTTATTGTCAGATCAAATGTAGTTGACGTTTTGACCTATATGTAATGGCCTCAATTAATGCTAAGTTGATCTTTTGTTGTTGTTGTTGTTGTTAATTTGCTTTTTTTGGGGGGAGGTCAACTTTAAAGATCAATTTTTGCCTTATTGCTCAAGTTGTCATATGGTTTGTTTCTTGCCATCGAAAGATTGACACATGTCAATCAGGGATGTGTCTCAGGTAAACTAGACAATAAGGAAGTTAGGTCACCGAACTGAAGACATCACTGATGTTGAAGAACATAAATTTTTAGTATTTTGGTTAGCCAAGTTACCTATTTACACTTACTGCATTTTGTATATAATAATTTGCACCTTTTTTGCTAAATGCTTCTAGATATATGGTGATGATTTTTGCTCCGTCAGACAACGAGCTAGATAGCAGTTGGTTTACCTCTGGGAATAAAAACAAGAATAATATTAAAATTTAAGTTTAAATAGTGCATGTATTCATATGTGGAACTAGAAAGAGATACCTGCATTTTGTGGATCAATTGTGAATTGAAAGTATTTAACAAAAGGGATTAGAGGAAGTCACTCTGCCTTCTTGCTATTCAGAGATGATTCATCTATGGGGTGCATTTTTAAGAGGAGTTGGAAAGAGAGGGAAATGCCCGTTAGTAGGTTTTCTTTGGGATAATAAAGACATTTTAGGAGTAGACGTTAATGTAGGAAAATACAGATGTGGAACGATAACACTGGAGGCAAAGTAAAATGTGGACCTGGCAATAGTCACATAATTAGAAGGTGGAGCTGAATATTGAAGACTTTCCTTAATTCTCAGAAAGAAGGTGGTTTTTCAATGGAGCCAGATTGCAATGAAGACCATGTTCACACCTGGAGAAAATATATAGAATGCATTACATTTAAATTAAAGTTTAAATTAAAACCTCATCCTGTAACAAATTAGTAATTAAGTATATTCTAGAACACTTTCTTAATCTGTGTCTTAAGTACCTGGAAAATACTTATTAAAATTTTATTTATATTTGGTGATAGGCAGATCATTCCCTAGATCATTGTCTAAACACTGCTGAGAAATCTAATTTGACTAGTAAATTAATGGCTTCTGGTGGTCTTAATGTTAACATAACATTTGGAGGCATTGCTCATCAGGGGTGCAATATTGTGTTTCATAAGATGCATGAGATAAAGGCATTTAATGAGTTTGGGCTGCACTGCACATATTGTGCACAACTCTGTCCAAACTGTTACAGGCTTCCTGCCAAGATATGTAGGAGAAATTGTCTAAAAGATTAGTAGAAGAAATGGTCTCACCCCCTGCTGTGTACCCTTGTGATTGGTTTGTCAACAGTTGGAGGAAATTTTGATATACACAGTAAACAATTAGTTAGTGTCAGTTCATAGGAAGGTTAGACCCCTGAATAAGATTTATGAAAAAAGAAATAATGACTCTATTATGTTTGTGAAAAGTGGTGGTTATAATAGGTAATGACAACTCCTAATATTCATCATTCATGCACATTCACATTTTTAACATTTTCTTTGATAAATTTCATTTGGTATGCTTCTAGAAAATGAATGCCTAGATAACACTGCAAGTTAAACATTCCTTTTTATATACGCAGCAAAAATTTAAAATTATTCATAAATTCATTAAATTTTAAACATAAATAAATAACAATTAAAGTTGTTGCTCATTAATAGTCTACAAATGAAAAGTGGCAAATGCTGTTTGTAATCCTATGTGCTCTACTGCTTAGAGGACACACATACATAAACAGTTTCCCCAGCTGTGAAATTATTGTATGATGGAAAAAGTAAATCATCTATAAAACTTTAAACATATTCTCCTTGTTGGTTAATGACATTTTTCTTATATGTTATTTTAAAAATTTCCATCCTTACTTTATCAACATATAAATGTGTTACCTAGTAATAAAACTTAACTTTTTTTAGACCATTACAGAACATATTGGTGAACATTTATTGAATGTTTGCTATGTGCTAGGAACTCTTCAAAGTGCTTTATATATCAACATATTGCTCATGTATTAACTCACAATAATCCTACCAGGTAATTACTGTTATTGGCATCACTTTATAGAGAGAGAAAGTGAGATACAGAGAAACTAGGAAGCAGGTCTAAACCTTCAGCGGGAAAGGGGTGAAGTGAGGAATAGATTTTGTAGTTTGATTGCTGAGTCAGTCCTGTGATGCATATTTCAAATCTCCTGGGAATAAATGTGGTGGGTAGAATTGAACTGGGATGTTTTTAGTGTAGAGTATATTTTTTAAAGTGTACATGTTCTATTTTGAAAAATATGATAGCCAAACTGATATTTGAAATAATGATTTGCAGTCAGTGTTACTATAATTTATTTCACAATTTTAGCCATTTTAAATATATAGTTAAGTGGCATTAATACATTCCCACTGTTGTGCAACCATCTATCCATCATCGCTGTCCATCTGCAGAAGCTTTCTTTCATCTCAAACTGAAACTGTGCACCCCTCAAATAATGACTTCCAACTATGCCCTCCCTTCAACCTCTGGTAACCACTATTCTACTTTTTGTCGCTATAAATTTGTTAGTACAGTTATAAAGTACTTAAAAAGTTTGCATTCAATTTGTATAGGTTAATATTTTTACTTAAAAGATATTTTCATTTCACATTCAGAGCACAATGTTTAAGTTCATTCAACTCAGTCTCTGTCTGGATTATCACAAATTCTCTATTTCTAAAGTCAGATTAGTTAGACTTTTCCAAGAATTCCAAAAGATTGCCCTACAACCAGTAATGCTGGTGGTAACCCGAATATCGATGATACCACCTGAATGTTTGAGGACAAGATGATTTTTGTCCTATGGCTTGTCTTGATCCTTAGAGATATACCATTAAGTCCTGTGAACACTTGCAAACCTATTTCAAGGTTCTTTCCAGTCCTCTTAACCTTTCAGATTGCTAGCAAGCACAAGGGTTATCTATTCAGAACCAGGTTATGGATGTCAGATCCTGGCTCTCTCTCCTGCTATGCCCCAGATCATCCTTATTTTTTTTTTTAACTTCTTTTTTTTTTTTTTTGTCTTCAAGAATGATGGGTACTGGGAAGTGGAGAGGAATGTTTATTTTGAGCCAAATAAAACAACAGATTTGGAAACTATTGTTTCAAACAGTCTGAGAAGAGCATCCTTATTCTATTTAAAAATATATTAATAAAGAATAGTAGACATCATACAAATTCATTTCCCAGTGAGGAAAGCATCTTGATATAAATCAGTGGAGTTTTTCTTGGGACCCTTCAAAAATTTTTGTGAGATTAAAAGGAAAATTCTCTTACAAACTCAGACATCAGTTTCTAAAGTCTAATCCTGGTCTACTCCTAAACAAACAGACAAGAAGCATTGCCAAAGTGGGCCTGGAGTGTGAATAAACCCACTATTTCTCAGGGACCATTTTCCTACATGTGGGCTTTCCCAAACAGTCCATTTTGTGACCCTGGGAAGTTTGCCATGTTCCATGTGAAGCCAGCATGCTCCCTTGGGTCTAATATATTAACTGTGACATACAATTTTAGTTTTCTGGTGCATAGGACATTATAACAGAAAAACAAATGAAATACTTTCATGTTTTAGTAAGTATAGTACTAACATATATATACAGCATCCTTGGCAATAATGTGGCCTAATTTCTCTTTAGAACTATGTTCAACTACAAGGGGCGCTTGGATGGTAGACTTCTCAGGTAAACCCACCACTGTTTGAATTGCTTGCTATTTCACCGTTTTTATGCCCAGAGAGAGATGCCTTCATAGTACTGGTGTGTGTGTGTGCGCGCGCGCATGTGTGTGTGGGCAGTGGGTGGGTGGGAGGCAGGATGGGAAAGAAGGAAGTGTGAAGAAACTACTAGCTGGACTGAAATAGATAATTGTTTTATTTCAGGATTCTAGTGTTCTTTTGTAAGCTGTGTGTGTGTTCATGCATGTGTGTCTGTTGATAGAACATGGGGAGTTAGAGATATCTATATGATTTTATGATATACATATCAATATTACTTTCCTATTGAGTTTTATCCGTTTTCATCTTCATCTGTAAGAGTAATAAGTAATAAATAAAATATAAACATTTTTTGAATTAGAAAACTATAGTTTTTGAAGCAGACTTTTTTTTTTTTTTTTTTTTTTTTTTTTTAAGGAGGGAGGAAGCAAAACAGTTTGAAAACAGTTTCATTTAACACGTAAATTGAAATTTCATAAATTGGATGCCAGGCTGGTGACCAGATGTTTTAGGAATGCATCTTAATTGATTATAATGTCTGGTTTCAAAATTCACATACATGTATTTGGAAAATCTATCTGTTGGACAAATGTAGCTTCCTTAAAGATAACTCACTCTGATGGGAAGAGGGAACAGGTTTTAGGGTTATTGTTGTTAGATGATTCATTTAAAACAGTTCCTTTTTGTCTAATGTAAACATTTTGCACCATATAGTTCCTTCCCTGCATAGTTCTAGCTCCTTCGTATATATTTTGATACATTGTATTTTTATTTTTATTCAGTTAAAAACATTCTAATTTTCCTTAAAACTTGCTCATTGGCCCATGGGATATTTGGAAGTATGCAGTTTGATTTACAAATATTTGGAATTTTTTTTATATTTTAGTTGTTGTTCTTGTACAGTTTTCTGTCTTTTACTCCCATCCCAGCCCACTGCTCCAGCCCTCCCCCCCTCCCTCCCATTTCCACCCCCCTAGTTTTTGTCCATGTGTCCTTTATACTTGTTCCTGTAAACCCTTCCCCTTTTCTCCTGAAATTCCCTCCCCTCTCCCCTCTGGTGACTATCAGCCCATTCTCAATTTCAGTGTCTTTGGTTATACTATGCTTGTTTGTTTGTTTTGTTGATTAGGTTGCTGTTAAAGGTGAGATCATGTGGTATTTGTCTTTCACTGCCTGGCTTATTTCACTTAGCATAATGCTCTCCAGTTCCATCCATGCTGTTGTGAAGGGTAGGAGATCCTTCTTTCTTTCTTCTGCATAGAAAATATTTGGAATTCTATAGATATCTTCTTATTGATGTCTACTTTTTAATTTGTTATTATCAAAGGAGATACTTTGTATGGTATCAGCTTTTTCTCAATTGGTTGTTTTTTTTTTTATGGCACACATTATGGTCTGCCTTGCTGAATATTCTATGTGCACTTGAAAAGAATGTTAAACCACTGTTGTTGGGTTACATCAGCCATATTGTTATCAAAGTCTTTTAGATCCTTAGTGATTTTGTCTACTTGGTCTATCAATTATGGAGAAAGATGTGTTGAAATCTCCAACAATAGTTTCAAGTTTGTATATTTTTCCTTTTAGTTCAATTAGTTGTTTTTATTTCAATTACAGTTGGCATTCGATATTATATTGGTTTCAGGGGTACAGCACAGTGGTTGGACATTTACATAACTTACAAGGTGATCCCATCTGTAAGCTTAGTATTCACCTGGCAACATAGAGAGTTATTACAATATTATTGACCATATTCTTTATGCTTTATTTTATATTCCCATGACTTTTTTAAACTACCAATTTGTATTCCTTAATCCCTTCTGCTTTTTCACCCAGTTCCCCAAACTTCCTTCCATCTCGAAACCATCAGTTTGTTCTATGTATGTATGAATTTGTTTCTGTTTTGTATATTTATTTAGTTGTTTGGATTCCATATGAAAGTGAAATCATTTGGTATTTGTCTTTCTCTGACTGGCTAATTTTAGTTAGCATCATACCCTCTAGGTCCATCCATGTTATCGCTGCTTCTATTATGTGTTTGCCTATAAGTTAGGGTATTTTTTTGCAATATTTTCTTATTCTTATTTTTTATCTTTTTTCCTTCTTATTAGAAAAGTCCCTTTAAAATTTCCTGTAATACTGGTTCGGTGGTGATGAATTTAGCTTTTTCTTGTCTGGGATAGTTCTGTCAGTTTTTATTTCTTGTATTTTGAAGCCCTGTTGCTATGTGCACACCTACACATGTAGGATTTTTATGTCTTTTTGGTGAATCTAAGCCTTTACCATTATTTATTTTTTTCCTTCATCTCTGGTAATATTCCTTGTTCTAAAGTGTATTTTGATATTAGCAAAGACACTCCAGCTTTCTTTTGATTTGTTTGTATGGTATGTTTTTCCCAACATTTTTCTTTTACTCTATTTATATCTTTACATGTAAAGTGCGTTTCTGATAGAGAGCATATATCTAGATGTTGCTTTATTATTCAATTTGACTACCTCTGTATTTCAATTAGTGTGTTTATTCATTTACCCTTTATGTAATTGTTTATCAGGTTTGATTAAAATCTGCCCAACTTTCTGGTTGTTTTCTATCTGTTCTAGCCATTTTTTTCCTCCATTTTTCTTTTTCTGCCTGCTTTTGGATTATTTATTGTGATTCCATTTTAACTTCACTATTGGCTTATTTGCGTACCTCTTATTAAATTATTTTTAGTATTTTGTTAGGGTTTACAATACCCACTTTTGATTAATTACAGTCTATCTTTAAGTAATATTATACCACTTCAAGAAAAATGGCAGAAACTTAAATGATATACTTCCAATTTATCCCTTGAAATTATTTTTTTGGTATTGTCCCCATACTTTTTCAGGCCTTAGAAAAATATAGCCCTTAGGCTATCACTGGCTACTCATTCATTTTTGTATAGCTTATGCCTACTTTCATGCTACAAAGGTGTAAGTGAATAACTGCAACAGAGATGTTATGGTCCGTAAAGCCAAAGACATTTACTACCTAATTCTTTTTTAAAAAGTCTGAAAACTCCTATTTTAGATTATTAGTTATCTTTTTTAGTCTGATCAAGAAAAAACATTTACACTTACCTCTATTTTAACCATATTTACCAATTTTTATTTTTTCTGTAGATACGTTTCTTTTCTGGTGAAATATTCCTTCTTGCTGAATAATTTTCTTTAATATTTCTTGTAGTTTATGTCTGTTCCTAATATGCTCTCAAAGATTTGTTTCACCTGAAAAAAAATACTTGTTTTTGAAATTTATTTTTGATGAATATATCTTTCAGGCTTCACAGTTATTTTGTTTCTGTCACTCTGTAGTTTGGTTTACGTAGTTTCTGTCAAAAATTTTATTCTAATTCTTACTTATCTTTCTTTCATTATAATTTGTCTTTCTTTTCCTCTTGTTGTTCCAAATATTTTCTCTTTGTCTTTAATGTTGAGCCATTTGAATTTGATTTGCCCAGGTGTCTTTTCCCTTCCTGTCCCTTTTTTTTTTCCTATTTTCTTTTTCTGGAATCCCAGTTACATTTATGTTAGATCATTTGTTATTTTTTCACAATTTTTAAATTTTCTATTCTGTTTTATTTTTTGTATCCACTCCTTTTTTTCTTTGCGGTTTAACTTGGTTAATTTCTATGAGTTTATCTTCTGATTCATTGATTTTTTTCTTGACTATGTTAAATCTACTGGTGAGTCTTTCAAAGCTATTCTTCATGATGTTTACCATTGATTTTTATTTTTAGGATTTTATTTCAACTCTTTCTTACAATTTCTATTTTTCTGCTGAAATCCCCCATCTGTTTGTTGATGTTTTCTGCCTTTTACAGTAGCTTCTCTACCATATTAATCACAGTTTAAAAAAATTCCCTGACTGGTAGTATTAATATTCTTAGTGCTTCTGTGTAGATAGTTTCTAGTGCCCTTCATTTAAATTCATTCAGTTTTCTCTATCTATGTCTAATCTGCTAAGCCTGCCCTACAGAATAGTTTCCATTCTTCTACTGAGATCCCATATTTGTTTCATTATTATGTGTATTTTCTACTTTAAGTTGTTTAAAATATTTTACATTACTGCTTTACAGTCTTTGGTAATTTCTCTCTCTCTCTCTCTCTCTCTCTCTGAAATCTGTGCCAATTTACTAATTTTTCTTGTTTTTCTTCTTTATTTTGATTTTTTATTGGATTATGGACATTATTGAACTTATATTTTTGAGTGTGGATTTTATAGTCTTTCTTAATAGAATGCAAAATTTTGTCCAAGTAGACAGGTAATGTTTTAGAGTGTGCTGTTGATCATTTTGAAGCTTGCTTTTAAGTTTTATTAGGAAAATTCTATAGTGAATTTTTGTAAGCCTGTATTAGCTAATTCTCATGTATTTTTTTATTCTAATGAAAATCTAGCTTAAATCTAAAAGAAAATTGTGGCACAGACGTCTCCCTGACCAATGGGGTATGTATTCCAAGATCCCCAGTGGATGCCTGAAGCCCCCAGATATAACTGAATGCAATATACTCTGCTTTTTTCCTACACATGCATATCTATAGTGGAGTTTAATTTACAAATTAGGCATAGGAAAAGATGAACAACCCTGCTACTAATAATATAGCATAATTATAACTAATATAATGTTATAAAAATTTTTTGAATCTGGTCTCTCTCTCTCTCTCAAAACACCTTATTGTACTGCACACACCTTTTTTCTTGTGATATGAAATGATAAAATGCCTTATTAAGGTGAGAATATTCTCCTCTTTACTTAAAGGAAGCACTTTGCAGCTTCTCTTTGGCATAACCAAATTATCAGAATCACTCTTGTATTTTGGGACCATAAACATTGCAATACTGTGACAGTCAAGTTGATAAGAGAAGGATGCTACTAAGACACTTAGAGGCAGGTAACCTATTCAGAGTGGACAAGTTAGAGAAAGGGATTATTCACATTCTGAGTGGGATGGAGTGGGATGTTATGAGATTTCATCATACTTCTAAAAATGACACACAATTTAAAATCTATAAATTGTTTATTTCTGGAGTTTTCTATTTAATATTTACAGACTGCAGTTGATTATGTATTACTGAGACTGCAGAACATGAAACCATAAATAAGGGGGACTACCATGCATGTTAATCTATTATAAGGTTTTGACATCAGAAAATTCTCCATAAAGTGCCTATTTAGAAGAATCTTCATCCATCCATCCATTCATGTAATGTTATTCTCATGAGAATCAGGAAGATATTAACAGGAAGAGGTGAATTCTTAATCTTTAAAACATGAAATGTACAAAGGGTTGTGGGAATTCTGAGGAAAAGTACAAATTCTGGTTTCAAGAGGGAGTGGGAAGGCAGAGCCATGGAGGAAGTACCGTTTGAAGTGGACCATGAAGAAAGGAAGGAAGAATTTACATTACCAGGTTTGATGGAGGAAGACATTCTAGGCATTGCTAAGGCATGTAAACAATTTTGGAGAACTGGTAAAACTCAGCTTGTTAAAGTCTTTAACTTCTCAAATTAAGTGTCTTGTCTAGTAATTTAGGACTTTGATAGCAAATTTCAGCTCTGCTACTTATTAACTGGATAGCAATTTGTGTAATCTCTTGACCTTGTTTTTTCATGTGTTATGTATGGATAATTGTAATGCTACTTAATATGGTTACTGTACAAGTAAAATGAGATAATGACTATAAAATTCTTAAAATGTTTGATGTGCAGCATATACTAAAATATCACTTATTTTGCAGATATTTGAGAGCATATTGTAAGGAGGAGATGATAAGCTTGCATATTCATAGAAATAGTAAATGTGAACATCTCATTAACTTTTAACAGATATATAAAACTTGTTATTATTGTTACTAAAATTATTAATTAAATATTTCTCATCATATTTTCAAGATTAGTTATGCTTGAGGACTATCTATAAAGATAGACATTTTTATCTTTTTTAATACTGATTATTACTCAGGGATATGTGCCATAACAGTAGACAGAGAAATATGCTTTGAACCTGGCTTTGAAAGGCTTAGATCAATAAGCATCTGAATAATCAAACAAAAATAAATTTTCACTTCTTTAGTTATATATAATTTACTTTTGAAACTCAGAACTAGTCTCTGTCATGTTTGGTGACCTTGACTTTTTGGCGTTGTTGCCAAATATTAAATCACTGTAGCATAGATTCATGTTCTTGACATATATCTAGTAATTGATCTGTTCTTTATCATGTTAAACCTATTTGGATTTAAAAAGATGGGCTTCTTCTTAATTAAGCTTAACTTCTATAAGATTATACTGCAGATTGACACTAGCAATTTATTTTATGCCATTGTTTATGGTGTTTAGGAAAGCATCTAATCATTTACTCTACTAAACTGTCAAATAGATTGTTCTGGCAGCCAGAATTTGGCTTTGTTAGTTTAAAACAAATATTGACAGAAAATTACAAGAATAATCTTGAAAATAATTGACTACCTAGGAAGAAAAACGCCTTTCAAATTATCATACAGGCATTTCATGGAAAATTACATAAATGTATAGGACCTTAATATTATGTATAGCAATACATCAGTGAAGAAGACCCATGGTGAAATAAATACTGCTCACAGGAGCTGAGATATCATAGGAGACATCCACAAGTTCAAGAACATTATATGATATGATTGATACAGGATTCTAACATGGATACTAGCATTTTTGTTCCCTTTTAAGCTTAAGTTCATAGGTATTCTGTAGTATTTGTTGAACTGTTTCTATACTTGCAAGTAATAAAAAACAGATACCTTAAGCATAGCTTTAGATTTTAAGATGCTCACAATTAAAAAAGGGATATTTGTATGGGCTAATAAGATGAAAACATTACCTTGTCCAACCAAGATATATCCTTATTTTATAAATAAGAAAATTATATTCTATTTTAGTGTTTCATACATATGACAGGATTTTATGGCAGAATTGGGGGTTCAATCACAGACTTCTAAAAATCTTTTCTTCTACACTAAACAGTAAAAGATGGCTATGCTTCATTTTACCCTGTTATAAAATGGGCATTATTATCATGCTTTATACATTTTATCATAATCATTGTGAGGATTAACTGAATAAATACTTATAAAGCCAGTATTAAGTATTAAAAGCATATTAAGGACTCATTATGTGAAGTTATCATTATTATCAGTAGCAGCGACCTCATTTTATGTTCTGTGTTATCTGGAGAAGACCATAGTTAGTGCTGTAGGAATTTAGATGAAAAAACAATTAACGAGGAATGGAGCAGCAGATTCTCAGCCCCTTGGTCAAAGTGCAGTGCAATGAATGGTAAAACTGGGGATATTAGAGCAAGACTATTTGGGGGTAAGTCTTCTGCCACTTACCAACAGTGGAACTATGGACCATGTAGTCATAATTTTAAAGGCTTTACTTTCTTCCAGTTTATAATAATAAAATCTATGCTCAAGTGTGTCAAGTGTACAAACCTGATGCATTAAAAATATCCAGTAAATGGCAGATATTACTTACTACTAATCAAACAATTTGATAAAATTTGACAATTGGTTAATCAAGTTAATATAGCCCAAGGAAAATTATATTCACACTAGCTCTTAGTGTATCCATAAAGCTTATTTCTCAAGTTTTAGTAACATCAAGGTTGGATTCTGCTAAGGCTACATGAAATTTTAGGATGTCTCAATAACAACAAAAAGTAATTATATTGCCCTTTATTTTCCATTTTACTTTCAAACTATTTTTGTCTTTATATAAGGACCTCTCAATGAAATATATTTAATAAAAACACCTTCTTTAAAAAGGTATCAATGTGATTAGTATTGAAATAATTCTGATAAGTAATATATATGGCAACAATATAAATATCACATGATTTTTCTCTATTACAATTATTAGAAAACTCGGAAAAGTTTGGTGCCTGTTGTGTTAGTGTAACAGAAACAGTGGGAACGCAACCTTAGCCTTTCATGCAGCACAACTCATTGCAGCGAAGTGAAGTGTATATCACTGGAAGTAGGATTTTAACCTCCTGCTGTCCAGAGGGAAATTTTATGTTGATAAATGTCAATTTTTACATCTTAATGTATATATATCTAATTTAAGATTTCTAATGCTTTTAGAAATTAGAATGCACACATTATAAAATATTAATATTAATTTAATGCTAGGAAGAAATGAGAAACTATTAAGTAAAAAGTTCATGTTTTTTCTCTTTGACCTTTGAAGAGTAAGATTCAACAGACACAACCTACTTAGTCGGGCAGGGTATGTTAACTACCTATTGCTACATAATAAATTACTCTAAAACTCAGCAGCTTAAACAATAAGCATGAATTATTTCACAGATTTTGTGAGTCAGAATCTGGGAGTGGCTTAGCTGGATGGCTGTGCCTTAAGGTCTCTCATACAGCTGCAGTCAAACTGTTGGCCAGGGCTGTGGTGTCTCCTCGAAGGTTCATCTAAGCGTAGAGTCTGCTTTTGTTCTCATTCACATGGTTGCGGACAGCTTTGGACCCCCTCAGGCTGTTGCGTGGAAGGCCTCATTTCCTTCCTGTCATTCTGGCCAGCGCATTACATAGAACCTGGCGAGTAACTAGAGAAAGAGGGTTCAAGGCAGAGACCACAGTGCTGTAGAACACAATCACTTCTACTACATCCTGTTAGTCATTCCAACTCTGGGCATGAAGTGAGAGGGGATTTTATAGGGATGGCAATAGCAGGAGGAAGGAATCATTGGGAGCCATTTTGGAGACTGGCTATCAGAGAGGAAAAGTGGTTCTCCTTGTTTTCTGAAAAGGACAGAGTTGCTCCCCTACCTTATTTCTAAGGCTATATCCCCTACCTTGGGTGGTGATTTCTGCAACAGTAGCCTATACGCTCAATAAAATTTTTATCTTGCTATTACTTAATATAAAAGGCAGAAGGCCCTAGCCTAAGCAGACATTTGCTTATTTTTTCCTTTGGCTTTTCCCATAAAGCATTTAGCTGCTTTGGGCGGCCCTTTGGGGTTCTGAATCTCTCTATAAAGCAAATTGGAAGGAGGCCTTGTTAAAGATATTCATGCAAGTTACTGGAATTCCTTTTATACCATTTTCCCTCTAGAGTTTACCTTTACAAAGTTGTGTCTGCATCCAAGTCTGGGTTGTAAAACAGTTCTTTTGTAGTTTAGGATTCCTTCCCTCTCTTTTGTGAACAAAAGAGGAATTGGCTAAAACTGGGATGTTTCCAATAGACTGTTTAAGGAAGGTCACACTCAGATTATCCATGTGACTGTTTGATATATATAACAAGATTTGAAGAGTTGGTGAAATATTCAGTTTAACATACTAATCAGTGGTTTATCAAGTTATTACAATTGGCTGGCTAGAGGAATTTTATTTCATTTAAATTGTGTATATTTTTCACTCAGAATAAATGAATGGAAGAGGTTTTAGGCTTTCCTCCTGATTCAACTAGTTGTTTTTTGTCATCCAGGCTCCAGAGCTTACTGTGTAATTGATTCTGGGCATCTGATGAATGGCCAGCAAGCCGTAACCCCAAGGTCTTTTCAAGAAACTGCTTTATTATCTTTTTCTATAGGTAGTTTAGTCTGCATTTTGGAGTCAAACTTAAGTGCTTACACAACTATATCAAGGGAGTGATGATTGCTTTTTCTACTGCCTTGAGCCGTAGATGGCTTGAGAACACTCTCAGGAGAGAGCAGAGCCTGGCTCTGAAGAATGGGACCTCTGTTTCAGCTTGGTTAACCAAGCGCGGTGAATTTCCATTATTGTTCTCAACCATGTGCTCCCTTCTTAAGAGGTATCATCCATTCGTTTTGCCATGGGACTGCCTTCTACTGGCAGAATACACTTCCAATGTCATTGTGAAGCTTGGCGATGTGACTTTATCTGTACAATAGCAAAGTGTTCTCCGTTGGCCTGGGTCTAAGAATAAGAGGATACATGGAGTCGAGCTGAGCAGAGTTTGAGCAACTCTCAGACCTGTGAGTGAGAACTGCATAATTATTGTTGCATACTATTTAAATTTCAGAGTTGTTGATTCCATAACCAAAGATGATTGATGTGTTATATAAACTGCAAGATGATGTCCTGTGGCGAACTGTGTGGACACGTCATGCCTGCCAATCATAGAACAGGCTGTCTGCTTGCATTTCCTGGAGAGAAAGGACTTGCTGCTCCATCATTATTTCACACATGTGAAAGTAATTAGGAATAGTTACTTTCAACTGTGAAGAATATCCATAAATGTATATTTTCTCTCTCTCTATAAAAGATGATCTATAGGCTAGGCGGTGGTGAGCAGCTTGAGTTTAAAGAGTGTGGTACATGCTGATCTATTGTAAGGAGTTGACACCAGAGAGTGCTCAGCCAAGTGCCTGGTTAGAAGAATCATGGCATCTTCCTTCATTCAGGAGTTCCTTAATTATTATTCCCATGAGAACTAGGAAGATATTAAAAAGAAAAGGCAGATTCTTGGATTTTAGAGGAGAAAATATACACGAGGGTACACACACTTCCATAAACATATAATTTCAAATGCTTATAAGGTTTCAGACACTTTACAAAAGAAGATATGCAAATGGCCAATAGGCACATGGAAAGATGTTCAGTATTAAGTCAGATTATACAGATTTAATTAAGATGACTCAATTAAAAACAAAATACCAAATGATGAAGATGGTGTAGAGCAACTGGAATTCTTCTACACTGCTGATAGGAATATAAAATGATACAACTACTTTGAAAAAGACTTGAGAGTTTCTTAAAAAATTAAAGGTATACCTATATGACCCAGAAATTCTACTCTTATGTATTTATTTAACAGAAATGAAAACACATGTCCAAAAGGACTTGTTCCTGAGCATTCATAAGCAGCTTTAATTTCAGTTTCCAAAAACTAAATATGATATAGCCATAAAATGAAATATAGTCTGCAGGGGAAAAAAAAGAGTAAAGTAGGGTTGCAGCAGCAACACAGATGAATCTCAAAGTTATCATGCTGAACAAAATATAAACACAAACATTGCACCCAGAAGAATTTCATTTATATAAAATTTTTTAAAAGGCAAAGCTATTTTACTGTGAGAAATAAGTAAATCATTGGTTGTGTGGGCCAGGGGTAAGAGGAATTGACTGGAAGGAACATGGGGTTACTTTTCTGGGGTGATGGAAATGTTCTATCTTGATTTTGGTGGTATAGGAGTTAACACGTGTACTATACTTAAAATCAGTGCATTTTATTATATGTAAATTATACTTTAATGAAATTTGAAGGGAGAAAACAAAACCTGGAGGACTTTTTCCAACCTATGTAATCATCTAATCCCCACTTGTCAGTTCAGTTCCCAGAAAACTCCAACTCTTCCCTCTCATGTCCATAGTATTTGCCTCTTGACCCTGTTCTCTTTGCCTCTAATTTGAGCCCTTTGCCTCTAATCTGAGATCTTCTTATCTCCACCACTCTGATCACAGATTATTCTGGAAAGTAGGATATATACTCCTAAACTTTGCCCTTACTACTTTTGTTTTCTCATTTTTACTAGGCTTAATTACAGGGAAAGAGAAATACATAATGATAATTAAGAATGGAGAAGATTACCTACTAACAAATTTTTACAGAGTACTAGAATATACTATCCATTCTAAAGTTTAAGTGACTTTAAGCAATTAGGCAAGATGTTAAATATCTGCCTTTAGAATCAGGCTATAAAGCTAAGAGTGTCCTAGATTTTAGAACATGTTACTAGACCTTGGTCTTTCTGTGATGTCTGGTATGTTTTGCTATGGCTGGTAAATCTTTGCTTCCTTAAATAATGGAAGTAGTAAAGGTTTTAAATTAGAGTAATAGATACCTGGGGTTATAAATCAGTTCTATCACTTATGTATCTGACCCATAAGCAAGTATTGCTACCTTCAGATGTACAATGGCTGGGCTACCTCCTTAGAGGAGAACAACATTACCTTTCATGGTTGCTACAATCTCAGATCATCCATTGTGTCCTTCCTGTCATTTCTTACTTTATCCATTGCAGATTTCCATGTCTTCACCCTAGAAGTCTTTCACGAATCCTGGTATCATATTATAGAGAAGCTTGCAACTAGGCAGATTAAGAACTGATACACAGGAAGTAAGGAATGACTTCATTTCTAAACAAATAGGTAAATAATGAAAGCAAAATTTAATAGGATTACTTTGCCAGAGATCAGAATTCTTCAAGAAGCACTCAGTATGATAAGGCTCCTAAGTAACTATTTTCATGTTATGATTTTTAGAAAAGAAGAAGGATAGAAGAAAAAACAGGTAGAAAGAATCAAATATACTTCCTGGTACTGCCATTTATAGTTTTCTGAGGAATAATAACAGTTATATATCCTTCTATTTGAAAATCTTTGGTGCTTCCCCATTTGCTGTAAATCAAAGACTGAACACAAATGTCTGATGTTCAGAGCTTTTTATACTCTCACCTGGGCCTATTTCCCTCCATGTTTCTCCTGCTGCATTAAAATTATACTCAATGTTTCTCATAAACATCCCATGCTTTTCCATATCTGACATTTTGTTCATGGATGAGATTTCCTGGAATGTCATTTTCTCCATCAAACCTCATAAATATAAATTGATCCTTCCTTCCTTCCTTCCCTCCTTTCCTCCCACCCTTCCTTCCTTCCTTCCTTCCTTCCTTCCTTCCTTCCTTCCTTCCTTCTTCCTTCCTTCCTTCCTTCCTTCCTTCCTTCCTTCCTTCCTTCCTTCCTTCCTTCCTTCCTGGTCCAATTCAAATGTTGCTTTCAAATGACTCTTACTTCCCTCCACCTCCTGAAAGCAGGAGTGGTACTCTTTCTTCAGGATTCCTACAACCCTTTGTATGAGGTCTGTCAGAAAAAGTCCAGCCATTGTTAGCATAATGAGAACTGTTTGCATGACATTGATGTAACCTGGCAGCCAAGGAGAGTGGACTGGAATGTGCATTCATGAATAATAACGACTTCACTATACTAGTCAGTGGGGAGGGTAGATGCCATTGAGTGAGCATGTGTACCATGTGGCCAACACATTCAAAATGAGTGAGCAAGTACAGCAATGAATCTGTGTCGAATTTTGCATTAACCTTGAGCATTCCTTTGCAGAAACTCTCCAGATGATTCAGAAGGCCACAGCAATGGGCAACTGGTGATTGGAAGCTTCATCATGACATCATACCCACTTGTGCATCACATCTTGTACAGAGGTTTTTGGCAAAACATCAAATCACCCAGGTGACTCAGCCCCACTACAGCCTAGATTTGGGGCCCTGCAACTTCTGGCTTTTCTCAAAACAAATTAAATCACCTTTGAAAGGGAAGAGATTGCAGACTATTGATGAGATTTAGGAAAATATCACGGGGCAGCTGATGGTGACTGGGAAAACTGTGTGGGGTTCCAAGGTGCCTACTTTAAAGGGGACTGAGGCATCATTGTCCTATGTACATTGTTTCTTGTATCTTGTGTCTTCTTCAATAAATGTCTATTTTTCATAGCACATGGCTAGATATCTTCTGGACAGACCTCATGTGCATATTTAAGTTATCACAGTTTACATTCACACATTACTCATATATCACTTCTGCATTCTATGACAGCACACTGCCATTCCTCTCTACCGTTCTTGATGCTATTTGTGTGACAATCAGGGACCCTGCCATACAGTATGTTGTTTTTACTTTTGCTTTGAACAGTAAATTATCTTTTTTCTGGTGGACTGCAGTACACTTTATTGATGGTGTGTGACAACATAGGACTCTCTAAGCCATTCTTCTTCAGGGAGTCTGAGATGGAAACTGGGTGGAGGTTTGAAAAATCTCAGTGTGTTAGAAGACTGAGCTGGGCATAAATTCCCAAAGGCAGGAGACCTCCCCTTTTTCTCTTGCTAATGCTGAAACTGGTAGTCCAGGGAGCTCTTACTCCTAGGAGGCGATTTGGCCTATAAGATATACCACCCTGTTTTTTAATCAAATCCATCATTCTATCAGGAAAAAAGTTTGATAGTGGTCACTGAGGGTAATAACAGCCTCAACATCAAATGTAGAAGATTAGGTGTCATCGTTAAGTAATAGAAGACATGATGGCTACCAGTGTGTAGCCTGGAATGCCCTTGTGAAGGCTCTCTGACCCCTGCTTTACCACCTTGATGTCATCATGCTTGGAAGATTTCTTGGGATACTGGGTCAGACCCATGACCAACACATTGGAGGTGGGGACACAGAAAGCTTCCCATTCAACTTAGGAATGACCTTGCCCGCAATGTTGGCCGCTTCACTAGGTACAGGGATGTTTTGAGTAGCCCCATGCCGTCATGTCAGTTTCCCAGATGGGCCATCTATAGCCTCTGAGTGTCAGTGACAAGATGGACTGTGATGCCTCCAGGATGTAAAAGTCATCTTGGATAAATTCTGTCCGGGGGGTCAAAGAGGTTGGTGGTGCCAAAGGCATTGCTGACAGTCATGAGGATGTTGTCATAATTCTAATGGTTCAGGGAATCTGTAAAGGAAACTGTGATGAAGAGGCCCACAAATATGAAGCCATCAGAAGAAAAGGCAAAAATGGTGAACCTTTTGGTTCCACCCTTCAAGCAAACGCAAGGGCCAATGGACTCCACAGCAGATTCAGTACTAACATTGTTCTATTTGATTTTGAGAGCATCTTGCTTGTGGAAAAGAGAGATGATCTTCCTATTGTTGGCGAGCATTGAGTTCTCAGCTTTGACTATGCCACTGAAGATCCATGTGCTAAGTCATACAGGGACATATAGACCATGTAGTTTATGCAATGAAGGAGTCACTAGTGATGGTAGTCTCCTCTTTGTTGGAATTGAAAGCAGCTATTGGCATCTGGGAACTCAATAGGGACAAATCTGTTTACTCTGACATTAACTATCAGGTCTCAGGAATGGACTGGCATTGTATGACAACATGTGGCTGTTTGTGAAGCAAGGAGGAGCAGAGTGCCAATTATCTTTCAAATAACTTAAAGATAGGAGCAATTTTATATCTATTCACCTATGTGCCATTTTTGCTGCTTGTCATTCCTTTGTGTGGTTGTAAATCTCCATCCAGTATAACTTTTCTGTGCCCCTCAATTTTTGTTTAACAATTCTTTTAGTGCAGACCTACTGGTAGAGAACTTTGGCAGCATCATGTCTGTATCTGGAATCTTTATTCCACCTTTTTTTTTGGAAGTGTTTTTACACTGTAGCCCCAGGCTTTTAACCAGCAGAGGGTGCTCTGCCACTCCACAGTTTCAGGTGAGGTTAGCTCTGAGGCACTTCCAGCAGACCTCCAGGCTCTTGATAAAGCTGCAGTTCTGGTCATAGAGCTGGATTTGCAGAAGGGTTTGTTTCAATTCAAGGCTTGACAAGAAAAGAAAACAGCTCTTCTCCACGGACTGCTAGATATATACTAGATAAATAAACACATGACTAAGAAGTGGCAGTAATTTGCTTGAAAAAAGTCAACAGATATTTATAGTGTCATTCAAATCTTTTATTTTCTAGGGAGAAATTTTCTAATGCAAATTATGGTTTGATTTTAATTCCTGTGAAAAAATTGGAATAGGTTTGCTTTCTAGGTAGGCCTGTTTATTCTCTCTGAGGCAGTGCTTATGTTCATCTTTTTCCTCTTAAAAATTCCCATTCTTTTAAAATATTGTCACAGAAGTAGGTAGCCTTAGCCATTATCTTAATGAATTTGACCCAAGTGCCAGAGTAGTTAGTTATTTGCCTGAAGATTATATTCTATTACTAATTTAATTTTCGATATGTATATGTGATGCTTTATTTATAGAGAATTTTACAATTTAGTGCAATAGAAAGGGGTTTCCCACTTCTAAAAACCCATAAAGTGTTTCACACACAGAAGCACTGAAATTTTGTAATGCCAGTTTGACAGCAGAGCTCATGTTATATGGCAATACAATCAGTGAATTACCTTTTGTCAATATATTTTTGCATTATAAATGAGAACTGATGAGTGATGATGTGACTTTTCTTGATTCTATGATAAAAGTTTTGCCTGTTATATTCTGAAGCTGATCACCATCAGGAAGGTGGTTGGAAAAATCCTGATAGATCTTGCTTTGTGACATAATGGTCATGTGACTTTTGGCAAGATATTGACTCTACAAACTTCAGTCCTCTTTCTGTAACATTGGGATATTCATAGTATTTAGCTCATATGATTATTGTGAGTTTAATGAAGCAATGAATGTAAACCACTTAGTAAAGCATATGCTACATTTCGACTCAATAAATGTCAAGGATTATTTTAATTAGCTTTTATGCTCAGTAAAAGAAATACATGAAATTAAATAAAATTTATCCCCATTGTATGGATATTTCAGAAAGCATGGAATGTAAAAGAGATAAACAGTTGAGTGGATAAATGCTAATGGTTTTCCAATTTAATAGAATGTCCTGGTAACCCTAACAGAATACATGTTTTCCTGGGAAGCTCTCTGCTGTAAATTGGCACTAATGATACAATGTCATAGAAAGGCCACTGGGCTTTGTATGAGGAGCCTTTGCTTTATCATGTCTCTATCACTTTCTATCACCGAAGTTTTGCAGATAGACTATTGTCCTCTCTTGCCTTACATGGGAGATAAATCTGTCCTGGAACCTGATGACAGCAGTGAGAAAGTGTCTCAGGCACTGCCCGGAAGGACCACTGGTAGCCATGAACAGATGGCACTGCACCCCTGAAGTGACTTGATGCTGCTTGTTGAGGAGTGAATTAAGTCTGTTCAGAAGAGTCCATTTGTTGAAGTTGTAACCCTAGTACTTCAGAATGTGACTATATTTGGGGATAGATCTTTAAAATGATAATGAAGGCTAAATTAGGTTGTTGGGGTAGGCTCTAATCCAATATGATTGATTTTCTTGTAAGAAGAGGAGATTAGAATACAGTCATACATGGGGGGAAGACCGTATGCAGACACTGGGAAAAGACGGCCTTCCACAAGCAGGGAGAGAGGCCTTCAGACCTTGCCCACCTTGCCAACACCTTGATCTTGGACTTTTAACCTAGAGAACTATGTGGAAATAAGTTCCTGTTGTTTAAGTCCCCCAGTCTGTGGTCCTTTGCTGTGGCAGCCCTTGCAAACTAACATAACACCGGTCATCTTTGTTCAACCTCCAGGTCAGCCTGACTTCCTTTAGGCTTTGGGGCTCCCCATATGTGTATTGTTCCTAAACTCAGGAGGAACCTCCTTCATACTTACCTCAAATGGAAAGAACTAAACATCTACAAAGTGAAAAGTGGCTGAACAGAACTCACATTTGAAAGACTTTTCCTTTAAGTCCTGCAGTTTGACAACGTATCACAGATTACAGTCTGCTAAAATATGGGAATAGGGTTACCTTGTGGCTCTTTTCTGAATTTTGTGAACTCAGTTTCCATTACATAGAAAGACGTCTCTGAAGGAGGAGAACAAAGAAAAGAGACAGGCACCTCCTTCTAGTTTTCAGAGGTTGATATCTGAGTATTAGAGGCCACTGTCTAGCCTACAAAGAAAGTGAGTGTCCCCATGACCAATGTACAAAAGTAATGATGGCCTTTCAGAAGCCAAAGGGATCGTGCAGATACTCTGAATATCACAAAACCTTACTAGGGAAGACCTCATCTTCTGAATACTAAATTACCATTTGGTTCTTCTGCTGTCAAAAGCAATAAGTTCATGGCAAAATGTGGGATGATTTTAACAACGTTTTAAGTCAACACCTAGTATTTGTTTGTTGTCACTACCTTAACAATCACCAAAAACTTAACAGATTAAACAACACCCACTCATTACCCCATAGTCCATGAAGTCAGAAGCTGGGCGGAGCATAGCTCGGCTACATCTTCTCAGCCTGGCACCTTACAAAGCTGAGTATCTAAGTATCAGCTGGTCTGGACTCTCACGTGGAGGCCCTGAGGGAGAATCTGCTTCCAAACTTAGTAGTTTTTTTCTGAATCCAGACTCTTGCATTTGTACAGCCAAGGTCCTGTGTATTTAACACATAGCCCCCTTCATTTTCAAGCTGAAAATGAATGAAACAGGACTAAATCAAAGCAGAGTCGGGAAGCTATAAAAAGAGAGGTTGCCCGTGTGTGTCACTCATCCCAACTTGGAGACCCCAGCTGGAAGACCATAAAGTCAGGGGAAAATGTTACCTTCCCTTTTCTCAATGATGTCACAGTATAGCTCCAGAGAGTCTGGTAGCTTCTTAGAACCCAGTTGGGAAAAGCAGGAAAATATGTTCTTCAACATCTCTAGTATTCTACACAGAGTCCTTTGAAGTGCAGAAAATCTGACTATCAAATACGGGGGGGGGGGCAAAACTAGGTTAACAGTAGTGAGTATAGGAAATATAGTTTATTTTTTATTATTTATTAATTATTGAATTATTTTTCCATATAAAGAACTGTTAAACCACTTTGGCCCCACCCTGTAAGTTTCCCCCTGAGCACGGCTGCTTGGAAGGCAGGAACACCAAAGGCCAGGACAAATGGGTTTTGTACAAGGAGATTTCTAGTGTCTGCATGTAGTTTTAATATTTAAATTGTTTATATATGTATTTTGAGTTCCAAAAACTGAAAATTATTTATAATATGAGTTGGTGGTAAAGATAGACCTTGGAAGAATGCCAAAACTTAATATGCAGCCCAGCCAATGACTGAGGCTCTAGGTGCCTTTGACAGCTCATGACAGAACAGGCAGATAGGTCTGTTTCCTGTGCCGGTCAGATCATTTCTATACAATTGTAACTCTGAATTGGAAACAAATTAACAAAATTGCCAGTTAGTACACCCTGGTCCTACAGGTGTACTTTACCTCAAGTTCTACAGATTCTTAGATTCTTGAATAACAATCCCAAGAATGTTTCCTTACATCAGCAAGTTTGTTGTTGTTTTTGGTTTTGTTTTGGCCAAAGGTGCTTCCTTGGGAGCTCAGAAGCTTGAAGCTACTCCAGAAGTCACAGAGGGTCTTGTTCCATAAGAAGCCAGAGGCAAATACCTCCCAAATATTACTGGATATTTTCTTTATTCATGATACAAACCAGCATTGTGGATCCTGGAACTAGATAGCACTCATACACTATACTTTGAGATTAAGAGTCTGATCCACCAATAAGGGTAAATATACATGTGTAGAAATATCGTTCAAATTGAAGTGTAGCAGCATGTGAGTCTGAGATAAAATAGAAGGGCCCGGAATAGGTATTAAAGTCCTGCCTGTTAGGTTTGTTGTTCATTTCTTTGTTGCATTTTTGATGTGGCACAGGTCCTAGTTACATCAGAAGCCTGTCCAGTTTGAAGGCTGTTATATTTGGGTGGAAGGAAGGGCTCTTCTTAGATTGATTTAGCCTTTAAGTGATGTGGTAAGAGAACGAGAAAGTGAATGGAAGGAACACAGTATGCACTGGCCTTGGGGAATATTCTTCAGAGAAGTAGAGCAATATTGTTTTTCAACAGCTTCATGAAATATAACAACTGGTACTAAAAGGCAGAAATATTAGGTTAAAGTGCATGTAATGTGCACTTTAAAGCACTAGGCTAGATGTTCACATCTGATTCTAATATAGATCAGTTTGAGGTGATGGAGGCGCAGAATGGCAGAAAGATTTTGTGTCTGGGTGTATCTACCCCCAAAGCCTACTCTACATATGAGCTGCCATTGAAATCTGATTGGATCTGCCACCAATGACCTGGGTGACTTTTGCAAAAACTCACAGTGTTCTCATAGGTAAAATAATAGATCACCTCAGAAGATTGTTCTAAAAGAATTAAAAACATGATAGCATTCCGAGGAAATGAAAAGGATTTCACAAGGGCATTGCAAAATCTTCCCCCATTGCTTCAAAGCTGAGAAGTAATTTCCCCCAAATTTGTAAAAACACTCACACCCATTTAACTTCAGTTTATGCAAAGTCTTTTGGATGTACATAAACGAGATGTTTTAACAAGGTTATTTCTTCTAGGAAATAGATAACGTGACAAATAACCTAACAAATTGGCACTAAGAATACATTTTTTGGTTTTACTCCTTTTAAATTGGCTAATTTATTTTTACCCCTCAAGAGGAATAAGGAAGATTGAGCATGGCCCTAATTAAAATCCTTTAGCAAGTGTCTTAGTAATTTTGACCTTCACCGAAGTCTCCACTCCAGGGGCCTGTCTCTGACTGATCTGGCCCCTCCTTACCTCTCCAGTACACCTTCTACTTCTTAGATGAAGGCATATCCACCCTCTTGCTGTTCTTTAAACCCTCCAGTAGCCTATCCCAGGTCCTTCTGATTCTCATTGCCTACAGTGCTGTTCCCATAGACACTTTTATGACTGATTCGCTCACTTGAAATTCAGATCTAGACCCAGAAGACTCCCCATTCCAGTGAAGCTGTTGGATCGCTCCAGGTAAGAGTGTGTTTCATCTTCTCCCACCAGCACTTTCTACCTTTTGCTCTGTTCTGTTTTTCTTTATAGCATTTCCTCTTATAGCATGTTGAACATTTATTTTATATTTATTTTATCCCTACCCACAATAAATCCCAGACTGTAAGCTCCAAGAGGGCCAAGAACACGCTCATCTTGTTTTATCTGTATACTCCAGTCCCCAGGACAACCCTGGCCAAGTCAGTGCCCAAGAAATGCCATATTTGCTGAATGAATCAACTAAATGTGTAGTTGTCAGTAATTTTTGTTTAATAGTATTTGATTTGAATGAAGTTTCTCAGAAATTAATACCCACACAAAAGATCTAATAAGATTGTTATCTTCCTGTCTGTCTTTTCCTTAAGAAGCAGACTGGAAATTCCTGAAATAGGGTGAGACATAGAAGCTGGCGTGAATTTAATTAAAGAGGAGTCATTTTAACTACCAGAATCATTTTGACCCAGTGTTAATGAGGGAAAACTGACGTCGCAGCTGGGGCTCCTCTCCCAGCTGTGAGGCGGCTGCCTTACAAATGTGACAGGCGCACGTTCCACTGCACCTAGGCTGCCGCTGCGACAGCAGGTGGTGCCACGTGTTTGGGCAACCAGGGCAGCTCCTGCAGGAAGGTCAGCCGCGCTGTACCATTAATGTGACAACATGGAGGTGCCCTTTCCTCTACCACAGGTCTTCCGGAGGAGAAATGTGTGAGAATATTGGCATCAGGAATTGGGATAAAACCTGCTTCCTAGCATGCCAGTACATGGAGTAGCTGAATTCATGACTGGTCAAGAGATTGAGAGGAGAAAGGCAAGGGAGAGGCAGGACAACGCAGGCTCCTTCCCATCCTTACATATCTGTTTTTTCCTGTTCACGCCGCACCCTTGGACAGAGGGGCTCCTGGGATGCTTCAATGAGGCTTAGACGCGTTCCTAACACACAGATTTACTCTCCAAATTTTGAGGGTGTGCTGTGAAGAAAATGTTCATTTATAATGATGACATTTTATGTTAAAATGGACTATTTGTCCAAACACACGTTATTGAATGCCTGCTGTATAACAATCTTTGCAATGGGAACTGAGGCCACAGAGTCTAAGAAAACATGATTCCTCTTGACAATGTGAAGGCATATAAATGATACTATAAATACCATGTTAGAGGTATGAATAAGATGTTATGGACTGCCTCAAAAGAGTGTGTCAATAATTGGGAAAATTAAGAAAAACCTCAGTTAGAAGGTGATATTTAAACTGGAAAGATAAATGGGAATATTTTAGACAGAAACATCAGGGAAAGGGCATGCTATTCAGAGAGTGCAATATGTATCAAAGCAGTGGTTTGGATTTTGATAATGGCAAGAACTTTGCTTTGGATGGAGCATAGGGTGTGTGTGTGTGTATGTGTGTCCACCTGGAGGAGCATTATATTAAATTGGTGGGTAATCTGACAAAGTTTGTTCAGGAAAACCTCAGCCATTCTCCATATTGCAAGTTCAAAATGCTTAACAGGGAATTAGAAGCTTATGCTCTTGGAAAGACGGTTTATCTCTGGTGATTCTCAAGAGCCCACACAGAGGGTGCTGCAAACACAATGATCACCCAGCATCTATTTGCAATACCTGGGGAACAATGTCATCTTTTTTATTTTTCAAATCTTCTGTGATGCCTTTCAATGGTACATTTGTTGGCAGCAAGAATGGCACCAGGTGTCAGACCAGTGGAGTCAGACAGGACCTCGGTTCAGCAATTTCAGAACTTGAGTTTTAGCTAAGAAAGAGTTCAGAGGCAAGACTCAAACTATAAGAGAAAGTTTATGTAGAAAGTCACAGAGACAGAAGATGTGAACAGCAGAAGAAATGGTTTCAGGAAACAAGTTACAGAGCCAAAAGAAGGGCCCTTGAAGCTTAGGAGAAAGAAAGCAAAGTAACCTTGAAAAAAAATTTTTTTTGAGTAGGTGTGGTCTAGGGAGGAGAGCACACTGGGTCCTTAGTCTTCAGGGGTTTTATCTGGAGATCCCAGGGGAGAATCTCAATAAAATATTCATCAACTTTCCAGGTGTGTCCTTCCAGGGTCATGGTCTCTGCTGATTGGTGGGTGGCAGAACAGAGGGTCATTAGTGAATGTAGCTGTTTCTGATGTCAGCTATGGTGTTACTTGTCTGATTTTGGTGCTTTTCTGGGCCTGGAGCTGAAACACTTCTAAGGCCTAGGTGTTATCCCTAGGGGTTAATGCTTCAGGGAGTGGCTGTGCCAGGGTCCACATGGGAGCTGCATGAGGTCATACAGCTCCCTTCTTCATCCTCCAGGGAAGTCTACTCCATGTCTAGCAACATGTTAGTGGAGGAAAGGTCAGGGAGGGTTTGCATTGAATGACCAGCCACATGAAAGGTCAGGGGGTCTAAATCGCATGACCAGCAATATACCAAGGAAGGAAAGATTACCCTGGAGGAAAAACCCTGGTTTTCCCACTTTTACCAATTTGTAGGCACCTGGGGCTTTCCACTGTGGTGACCTTGTGTACCTGGCCCATTTTCCTTGTTGCGCTCCTGTCTGTCTTTCTGTTTACCACAGATTCAGACCTCAGAGAGACTAGAGTGATATTGAATTAATGGGAGACAAGCAAGCTCAGTGACAGACAGGCAGGGTTGGCTGGAGTCCTACCATAAGGCTTTTATGATATGTGCTTTATCTTAGTATCAAAATTGTTGAATATCTTAATGCAGGGAATAAAGTGATTAACTGAATTTTAGGCAGAAGAAGCTCTTATTACCAGAGAACTAACTATTAATTTAAAGAAGAAAAATAAGGAATGAAAAAAGGAACATATGACATTCTGGTAATTATGTGAAATTTGGGTTATAGGAAATCAAGATAGAAGACAGAGAGACCAGCTGCTTTCCAAGCACTTTCTTTCCCTGAGCAGTCAGATACTGGTTTTATGAACATTAATTTAACAACTATAGAGTACAATTGTACTTCCAAAAAGAGAAATACCTGGATAGTGTCCCCTTTCATGCTTCTTAATCCTTATTTTGCTAAAAACAAACCTGTCTCTGCAGAAGCCCGTCATGATTGCTGTGGCAGAGAATTGTAGCTGTTTGCTGAAGAGCTACGTGGCCCTTGCAGTGCAGAGGTTGCTCTAAGTGGCTGCTTGCTCAGGGGCTAACTCTCCCAGCCCCCTTTCATCTGCATGGGACATGACTTAATTCTGTTCAGGAAAATGGGTAAAAGTGAAGTATACCACTTCTGCAACTGCTACGTAAAAACACCTTCCATACCACCCAATGAACTCTTTTTCTATTTGCTGGCTGGACAAAAGCCTCATGGATGACCTTAGAAGCCACATAATACAAAAATTGAGTCTCTTCAATTTTTGGTCCCAGAACCATCTTCATCCCCACATCACACTACCATCATCACTACTACCAACTGGGCTTCATGTGAGCAAGAAAAACTTCTGTTTCATTAAACCACAGAGATTTTCTGTTACTGTAGCTAGAAATACTTTCCTCCATGCTACTCTGTGGCAATAAGTACCATATCATCAGTACAAGATCAGGTGGGCATTTGAGTGAGGATGTCTTTTGGGTACTTGAAAATGTAGATAAGGAATTCAGATGAGTCTGCATATTCAGAATTTTGGCATCATTAGCATATAGGTAGGAGTTGAAAGCACACAAGTGGGAAGAATGTTTCAGGGAAAATGGGTGAAATGAGAAAGAAGGACAGAATAAGTAGGCAGAATGAGCAGAAATCTTGGAGAACCCAGCAGTAAGGGCGCAGGTAGAGACAGAAAAAGCAGGGAAAAATGTGGTCAAGAGAATGCATTATATCCTTTTCTAGAATTCATGAGCATTCAAAGGCAGAAAACTATGCCAAAGGCTGAGAACAAATAACTTTTCACTAGAGCACAGAGAACGAAAGTAAACTTGCTGTGCAATAAGGAGTAAAAAAGGTAGTGAAAGTAGAAACAGAACCTGCAGCTGGTTCTAGACCTGGAGAAGCAAGAGGGGAGAGACACGTGCTTCAATGTAAGCAAAATGAGCAGATGCATTTTAAGTACAAGGGTGAGTTAAACATATTTGTAAGCTGAAAAGGAACAGCCACCTAGAGAAGATATACTGAAGATTAAAAAAAGGAGGCAAATATTAAAAAGACCTCGAAGGACACAGAATAAAGTGGAAAATCCATGAGGAGAGGAGCTTCATCTGTCTTGTTTAACACTGTGTCCCAAGGCTTAGGGTATCCTGGCACTAGAAGGCACTCAATAAACATTTGTGGAAGGAGCACATGAAGAAGAAAGAAAGGAAGGGAGAAGAAAATGAAATCAAGAGTATAGGTAAATATGAACAGTAAAAAGACAGCAAACTCACAGGTATTAAGAGCCAGACCTAAAACAAAAGCCAACTAAGCAAACCACTACAACAGGAGCAGAAACACAGAAATGGAGATCACATGGAGGGTTAGCAACAGGGGAGCAGGAGGAGGAGAGAGGGGGACAAGGTACATAGAACAAGTAGCATAGATGGTGGGTAGAAAATAGACAGGGGGAGGGCAAGAATAGTGTGGGAAATGTAGAAGCTAAAGAACTTATGACACATGGGCATGAACTAAAGGGGGGAATGTGGGTGGGAAGGGGTGTGCAGGGTGGAGAGGAATGATGGGGGAGAAATGGGACAACTGAAATAGCATAATCAATAAAATATAATTAAAAAAAGAGTATAGGTAAAGGTGTTACCTTTAGAAGAAAGGCAATGTATCCCCTAGGACAGGAGAGAAGAAGGGAACTTGGGGAACACACAGATAGTACGGAAGGTGGAATTTGTGACTGACGGTTGCTATTTTCTCTGCGAGGTAGGAGGCTAGGCCATGCTTAAAAATGAGTGGGTGAGTCCAGTTAAGTGATTTAAGAAACAATGGTAAAGGTTTGTCACAGCCACTGGCATGAATAAATATGGCTACTTACTTGAGATAAAAATACTAAATCACCCTAACAATGCACAAATTCTGAGAATTCATTTGTTCATTTGATACTGTTTAAAGAAAGATTTATAGAACATAAGCCACTGGACCAATGGATATTTTAAGAAGATTTTCTTCTTAAAATTAGGTTTAAGCTTAAAACTCAAATATAAATTTGTTTGCAGATCATCCAAGGCAAAGTTGAGTACCTATTCTGTATATTACACAATCTCAGGCATTGCTATGATCTTTCTCTATGAACTTTTGGGTTCTGTCTTAATATTTTATTAATAGCTGCATCACTGTACAGTGAGGACTTTGTGATTTAGGCAAAATTATGGAAAAAAATTGTCCTTCATTCTCTAATTCAGCTAACAAGTCTTTAATGCCTTTTATGAAAAAAATAAGTGAATAAAGTCTATGTGAGTACTTAAAATAAATTTTGTAGACTGAGACTGGCTCTGAATATTTAGGTTTCAAAATGTTGAACATCATGAAGATATAGAAGTCATAGAAGCAATATAAGAGCTGTTGCCTTAGTATTTTAATATAATATCAAGGCATTTACTTTTGCTTAATTACCCTTTTTCAGACTAAATCCATATACCACTGGACCATTCCTCCCTCATTCATTCAAGTAATTTTTATCGAATACTTGCAGAGCACTGGGGTCATAGTGAAGATCAGAATGGCAGGATTTCCTGCCCTTATGGAGATGAATGAAGAAGATTTTTTATCAGCTTAACCTTGAGCTCTCTCCAGAATTTCCTCATGAACCACATATTCCCGCCTCTTCACAATTTTATTGAGTCCATGGTAAAGTGAGCTTACCATTTACTTGCCCACATCTCATTTTGCTATGCTCATATGGGAAAAGTAGGGATGTGAGTAAGTCACAATTTTGTGTGGTGGGAAGATTGTACTAATGCCAAGGTTGAAGACTGTATGTTGTGTGAAAGGCTCTGTGAGAGAAGTGGGCAGTAGAACTCGTATCTGGTGGGCCAGCAACAACAGTTTAAAATATGAAGGTGACATATTTGACATTTTAAGTACAATGGTCTGCAGTGTATGTGCACTTTTGGGTTGCTGTCTATTGGGCTAGGGAAATTTAGAGGTAATGCAATGAACACCATTAAACTGTAGAAATCTCTTAGATTAACACTGTATTATGATTTATACTGTGTTGGGTTCTCTCTATGAGGACAGAAGCTCCTTCAGGGAGATAAAATATAAATCTTAGTTTTAAGCACATACTCACCCCCAGAGTAACTCTGGAATTTCATGCTTCAGATGGGAATTGAATGTTTTAATTTGTAATTTTATATTCTTAGTAGAGAGGGAGCTGAGATTATGAAATCCTTATTTTTCTATTAGTATATGATGATCAATATTTCCTACTGTAAATAGCCACATTTACCAAGATAATTTAATTTTACAGTGATTACTTTTTGTTATTGAACTGTGTATATAAATAAAAAAATAAATTATAGATTAAAATGTTCTATCACACCTATAAATAAAGTAAGGAAATCTTTGGTGCATGTTATGGAGTATTATTTTTTAAATTATGACAAAAAACAGATAATGTCATCAAACCTATTTACAAAATTTTAAGTGTACAATACAGTATCATTTACTATAAGCCCAATGTTGTACAGTAGATCCATAGAAATTTTCTGTCTTGTGTGGCACACACTCTAAACCCAATGACAGCAGTTCCCTGTTTTCTTCTGCCACTAGCCCCTGACAGCCAACATTCTACTTTCTGTTTTTGTGAGTTTGACTATTTTAAGGAGTCATGTGACTCCATTTCATAGACAGTCATGTACCACATAACAAAGTTTTAGTCAATGACTGACTGCAGGTACTATAATGGTCCCATAAGATTGCAGTCAAGCTGAAAAATTCCTGTGGCAACCCTGACTGGTGTGGCTCAGTGTACTGAGTAGTGGCCTGTGAACCAAAGGGTTGCTGGTTCGATTCCCAGTCAGGTCACATGCCTAGGTTCCAGGCCAGGTCTCCAGTAGGGGGTGCTTGAGAGGCAACTACACATTGATATTTCTCTCCCTTTCTTTCTCTCTCCCTTTCCTCTCTCTAAAAATAAATAAAAATCTTTAAAAAATCTTTATTAAAAACAATTCCTGTGGCCTAGGGATGTGGCTATCACCATGTCATAGCACAACACAATGCACTTCCCTCTTAGTAAAATAGCATGCTACACCAACTTGTAGACTAGGGGCAATAGACTATACCATATAACCTAGGTGTGTAGTAGGCTGTACCATCTAGGATTGTGTAAGTGCACTCTGTGATGTTTGCATAATGACAAAATGGCCTAACAACACATTTCTCAGAACAAAATCCCATCATTAAGCAATGTGTTTCTATTGGTGGAATAATGTATTATTTGCCTTTCTGTGGCTAACTTATTTCACTTAGCATAATGTCCTCAAGATTAATTCCTATTGTTTCATAAGTCTGAATTTCCTTCTATTTTTGAGGTTGAATAATATTCCATTGTTTATGTATACCACATATTTTTTATCCATTCATCTGTCAGTGTATATTTAGGTTGTTTCCACTTTGGGGGGATTGTGAATAATGCTGTAATAAACATGGGAATGCAATTCTTTTGGATAAATATCCAGAAGTGGGATTACTAGATCATATGGTAGTTCTCTTTCTAACTTTTCAGGACTTTCATAATATTTTCCATAGCAGCTCCTTTTTTACATTCCCACCAACTGTGCATAAAGGTTCAAACTTCTCCACATCTCACCAACACTGGTTTTGTGTGTGTGTACATGTGTATTTCTAATGGCCATTCTTACAGGTGTGTAAAGATATCTCATTGTGGTTTTGATTTGCATTTGCATAATGATTAGGGAGGTTGAACATCTTTCCATATGCTTTTATTATTTTCTTTTGAAAAATGTCTATTCAAGTCCTTTGTTCACTTTTTTATTAAATTTTATTTGCCTTTTGCTCTTATGTTGCAGGAATTCCTTATTAAGTTATGCAGGATTAACCTCGTATCAGATATATGGTTTGCAAATATATTTTCTTTTCCTGCAGCTTATCTTCTGACCTCATGGATTGCTTCTTTTGCTGTGCAGAAGCTTTTCAGCTTGGCGTAGCCCCATTTATATATTTTTGTTTTTGTTGTCTTTTGGTGTTGTATCCGTAATATCATTGCCAACACCACTCCCAGGAAAATTTTTTCCTGTGTTTTCTTATAGGAGTTTTATAGTTTCAGATATTATTTAAGTTTTTAATCTACTTTGAAATGATTTTTGTATATAGTATAATATTAAAGTCCCATTGGTCTATATGTCTATTTTTTTTTACCAATATCATATCATCTTAATTATGCTTTGAAGTATGATTTAAAATCAGAATTGCTTCAGCTACTCGAGGTTTATTGTGTTCTATACCAATTTTAGGTTTTTTTGTTTTCTGTTCTGTGAAAAATGCCATTGAAATTTTGATAAAGATTGAATTGAAGCTGCATATGGTTTTGGATAGTATGGCTTTTGGATAGTGATTTTTGATTGGATATCTTTGCATTCATTCTAGCTGAAATTTATCGGACTTCTTTAATCTCAATGCCCAGTCCCTTTTTATATTTCAATTTGGGATATTTTCAGTCATTGCTTCTTTAAACAGCTTTCTGTGTCTTTCTCTCTGCCTTCTCCTTGTGGGATTCCCCTAATGAAAATACTGATGGACTTGATAGTGCCCTATAAATCCCTTAACTTTTCCTTCTTTTATTCTGTTTTTTTTTTCTTTTTGTTTGTTTCAAATAACCTATCTTCAGATTCACCTATTCTTTCGTCTAATTGATTAAATTTGTTATTGAACACCTAGTAAATTTTTCACCATAGGTATTGTATTTTCAGTTCCAATTTTTAAAAAAAATCTTCTCTTTGTTGATGCATTGTTTACTTGAGCTCACTGAGCATCTTTATGATGGTTATTTTGAAGTTTTTTAAGATAATTCGTGTATCTTTGTTTCTTTAAGTTTTTTTTTTTTTTTTTTTTTTTTTTTTTTTTTTTTTTTTTTTTTTTTTTTTTTTTTTTTTTTTTTTTTTTTTTTTTTTTTTTTTTTTTTTTTTTTTTTTTTTTTTTTTTTTTTTTTATTATGTGCTTTGTAACTTTTTGTTGGAAGATTTTCATTTGAAAAAACAGCCATCCCTCCCAGTCTTTACAGATTGGTTTCATACAGGGCAAAACACTCACCAATAATCCTGGCTAGTGATTCTGAGAGACTTTGCAACCTTTTAGGTGGGCAGTATGATGTCTCTGGGCCTATTGTGCAATTTCTCAATTGCTTTTTGTTGTTGTTTAGGGTTCTTTTGTTTGAGAAGCTTGTAATATTTTGTTCCCTCTAGTGTCTGTCTATGACACTGCAGGTTCTGAAATGCTATAGAAGCAAGCTGCCCAGCTCTGTCCTATTCTCAGTCACCAGGCATCTAGAGAGTACATCAACTCCCTCTCAGTGCCCTGAGTCAGATTCCAGTCTCTCAGGCAGCCCTCTGAAAAACCAGGACTCTGGACACACGTTCTACTTCTCTCCCTCATTCTTGAGGAAGAAGCCTCAAGTTGCATATCTTCTCTCCATCACTTTGTGCTGTTAGTCATAGCAAGCCACCCATCCCTTTCCTGTGCTCTGAACAGGCCTCAGACATCCAAACTACGTTTGCTCTGTCAGTGCTTCACCTGAGGCAAGGCAGAAACCCATCCCTTAAGCAGTCCTCCCAGACACTGGAATGCCAGAGACATCCTCTACTTTTCTCCCTCCTTCCTGTGGAAGAATTCTTAGGTTGTGCTACTTCTCCAAATTGTGCTGGACTATGTTGGCTACGACAAGCCACTTACCACTTTTCTTGATTTTTCAGAGGCTCCCAAACATGCAAAGTATACTGGTTTTTTCAGTCCTCCAAGTGAGGTGAAACAGAAACCAGTTCCTCAGGCAGTTCTTCAAAAAGGCAAGAACACTGGAGGCATGCTCCACTCTTAGATTCTCCCTGAGGGAACAGTCACAGATTGGGGCACTGTCTCCTGGCCCTGAGTTGTGTGGGTTTGCTGGAGAGCTTGACGCAGGTGAAGTGAAAATTCCTTCTTACCTGCTTCAGTGCTACTGTTCTCGCCTAGGGCACTGCAACTTCTTAACTTGCTTCTGGAATTCTCATAAAGGTATTTTGGTCCATAGATCATGTTTAAGTCAGTGTTTCTGTGGATAAAAGAGGGCTGAGTCATCTGCTGATGTCATTTCCATTAAGAATTATTTTGAAATGTTTCAACATGTTAATAATTAATTTTATTCAGATTGCTGTGTCATTAGAAATTATTTATCAATGAGACTCTGATTGGAAGTCATGTGGATAGCCATTGGCATCAAATAGTCAAGGGCCTACTCCTTCTCATTATTAGTGTTTAGCTGTGCAACCACTCACTTGATACTGAAAATCTTTTTCAAATTTTTATTTTTAATTTAATTTTTTCATACTGGGAATATTTTGTTTACATTGAAATGCAGTTCATAAGTATGATATTAAGAGGCAAAAATTGGGTTATATTCTAAGCCCTTTACTCAGAAGCTTTAATCCCAACAGTTCAGAGAAACTAACAGTTTGTTCTGAAGCATCCCTTTCCCTGAAGATGGTTGGGGATTGAGGTAATTCGGGAAATGTGTTCTGGAGGGGCATTTTTAGTTAGGAATGATGTAGATAGGATTTCAGCAATATATTTTTAACCCTTTAATTTGCAATGTGGGATTTGTTCATCATTTCAGTGGAAAAAAAAGTTCTTTCATACCCAGGTAATCAGCATAGGGGGGATTTTTTAATTGTGTTTCTTTGTTTTTTCTTGTTTCTTTTTTGCTCTCCTTCCTCCAGTAGTCTCCATATTCATTTTTCATCATACTTACCAGTCTATTTATTGCCATATCTTCTTGTTCCTTTTAAGTATTTTATATTGTCCCCCATAGATTGCCATATATGTACGACTCACTTATTCTAGTTATCTTCCTTCCCCAATGACCATCAGGTTTTATTTTTCTGTTTTATCTGACTCTCCCTTTCTCCTCTTTAAAATAATTGCTTACCGTTTACAAAGACTGGCTTGAATACTAAAAGTATATTTCAGGCACTGATTTTTAAACAAAATCGAAAGGTTTTCTTTGAGGTTGGCTTCACTGTATCTGCCATATGCCACTGAAATAATCCATTGTTTGTCACTGTTTTATTGTGTTCCTATACAGTTTTATGCTGTTTGGGTGTGATCTGGCACTGTTAGCTTATCCACTTCAAAATTAACCAAGCCAGCTGGAGGAGTATAATTTAGAGGGATCGCACGGCTTTGTGAATGCTGACATCTTGAGTGTGTTCTGAGGGTGTCTCTTATGTTTTCTTATACCCTAGTTTCACCCAAATAAAGCATAATACTTAAGATACATACTCACACTCACTCCCCCACATATGCACAAAAATCTGCATTATTCAGATCTCACTGAACTATCAAGAAATTGTAAGCAATAGTGCATGAAATTCTTTTACATAATAGCAAGTGTGTGGTATTTAAATAAAAGCATTGTGTCATGTCTAAATAATATCTTGATAGTTATTTCCAATATATTTTCCATTTTTATTTTATTGTCAAATATTTTATTTATTCAGTTTCCTTCTTGCCCTCTTCCCTTCCTCCCTCTTCCTTTTTCTTCCTTTCTTCCCTTTCCTCTGCTAATACTTGCAGAGCCAGAGATTTCAGTGATGAATAAGATAGGCAAGGAGATGTTTTATGGGGGGGCATACATGATATAGAAACACACAAAGAGTAAAAAAGATATGAATTTCAATAGTTGTAAGTTTTATGAAGAAAAACCATAGTCATGATACAGATTAATGGATGAGGGTGGAGTGACCATTGTCCTATGAAAAGTCAAATAAGACATCTCTGAAGAGGTGTCATTTAAGCTGACACCTACACAACAAGAAATAACCAACCACAGAAAGACCTGGGGCTCAATATTCCATAGAAATGCACAGCAAATATGAGCTTTGTAGGGCTTGAAGAACACAAAGCAAGCCAGGAACAGTGCATGAGGGGACGAGTGAAAGGACATGAATTTAGAGAGGTGGGCAGCGTTCATGTAGAGCAATGAAGGTCATGGGGAATGGGTTCGATTTTATTCCGGTGTTAACAAGATATGATTGGAGAGTTTTAGCCAGGGAAGCGATAAGATTTGATTTATGTTTTTAAAACATCTCTATGGCTGCTGCATAGCAAATAAAGAAGGGGAATAATGGAAGCAAGAACTGGAAAACTGAAGCACAAAGACATTAAGTGTTTTGTCCTAGACTACAAAGTGAGTCACAGCATAAGAACCTGTGTCTCCTGGCTCAAAGTCCAGCCCTTTTTATCATTTTATTAAATTGAAAATACACCTTGTGGCCTCATCATTTTATATTTATTTTTTATCATTTTTTCTTCCAGACATGATTTTTCTTCCTATCTGCTCAGATTATTCTAGCAATTACTCAATTATCTTTTATTCTTTTCATAGATTGACCCTGCAAGGTTATACAAACAAGTTGTACTATTTTTATTAAGGTATGCCCTTTAGTGAGGGTATGCTTAGTGCATGTGTTATATCTTTAATTAAACGTAAACATATACTTCTAGGATAAAACCAAAGAGATTAATACCTTTCTTACTGAGAAAGGGCACTGAGAAATAGGGTATAGTGGGAGGAAATTAATTCTTGGTGTTTGCAAGTGCTTTTCATCAATGGCTTCTACTGATTCTATTTAATTTTCCAGGAGAAAAAAATGATTGCTTTTATAAAATAATTTTTACCTTGAGAATTTGGGTATATGTGTTGGATGATTCATATGTATTTTAAGGAGTGGATATTATAGGTGAAAAATGGATACTATTTAGCTATGTTAATTTGAATTGGAACAGAATATAACTTGTCAATATCCTGATTTATTATTTCTCCATTAATATGTTTATACATTTATTTCCACATTCAAAAAAATCTTTTTGGGGTAATTTGTGTGAGCCAGGGATGAATGTTTTCACTTTTCTTTGACTTTTGAAGTGTTAATTTTTCTTTGTCTTTCTTATTTATTGACTTCTCTAGGTGTTCTAGCATTTTGTTACAGTGTCCTTGCATATTTCTGCCAAGTTGAACATTTTAATCATGTTTCTCTGTAGGAAACCATTCTGCATGGTGTGGGCCCATCTCCCAGTGGAAAGCAAGGTCCGATGCACAGGATGAATGCCCATGGACAGGTTCTCTCATGGGGAATCAGGCCTGCATTGTATCTAGACTGCTAGGAGACTTGCTTTTGCTAAAACTCCCTCACCCTGAATTGAGGCAGCAAGTGCTTACTGTAACTTCCTAAAATCCATGCTAAAACTCCCCAGTATGGAGTATAACTGGTTCAACCACTTTTCCCTTTGCATTTGCAAATATCCTTCTTCTGTGATGTGATTAGCAGCATCATTTCCTTTGTTTTCTGTAAAAAAGTAACCACCTAAGTGAACCTGTGCATAGTAAATAAGGACCATCATGTAATGTGCCCAGAAAAGAAATAAAGCTTGTCACAGCGAGGGCTGTGGCTTTTTCTCCCCTTGAGAGAGAAGCCATGCTGTCCCTTTTCCTCCACAGGACTTGATAGTCCATGTGAATTTCTCATGCCTCATCCACAATGTGGTGGACCCCATGAGCCAGGGTCTGCATCATTTCTCCCCTGTTGATTCCTTCGTATGCTTCCCTAACCCTTATCCCTAAATGCTACTGCCCTTGTAGGAGTCCCTTGATCTTGTTTGCACATTCTAGCCCAGTGTGTGCTCTGGAATCTGACCTGTCCTTAGTCTGTAGGTATCTAAGGAATCTTCCTTGAGTAACTTATAGGACACAACAAGACAAATCAATATATTGCATTTAAGAGTTTAAGAATATTGTTTTCATAGTTCTGAACCCTAGAAAACTAGATCTGTACAACTTTTTCAAAGTGTTTTTTTTAGAGACAACATAAAGTTATCTCACTTTTTCTTCTATTTGACTTATATGTAAGCAACTACACTGTATACAGTTTTTTTATTTACTTTTTTACTTCCAGATAGCATTGCTTGAAGAAACCCTTTGCCTCTGCTTATCTCCAGTGTTTTAAATTTATAAACTTAAAAATATAGAGAGTACTTTATCAAGAATAAGAAAGCAAAGAATAAAAATAAACATAAAGAAATGAGGAAGGAGGTGAAAATAATTTGGAGGGAAAATAGGGTGTGAGTGGGTATTGTTTAAGAGTAATCTCTTAAGAATCTAGCTCTAAAACTCATGATTTAGTGTAATATATATTGGTGATGAGAAATATTGTATATTTTGCATTAATCAGCAAAATTCAACATAGATTTTGAGTAAATTATTCTCTTTCTCTTTCCTTCTTAGTAGATGTATATATCTGTAAAGTTTATATTGCAAGAGAAAGAAAAAAAAGAAAAGCTCTTTCACATTTTACTACATTTTGTTTTTAATATTTTAAAGATAAATCTTATAATTAAGTAAAACATATCAAGGGATGAAAGAGAAATCCTGAGATTATCATATTGCAGCTTAGTTATATAAATGGATTTCCCTCTTAAATTAGCTAGGGAGAACACATTCAAGAAAAGTATTAATGGGTCAAATCTCTTTATGACAAACTTCGGTTAACTGCATAGTTTGAACTTTTGGGAAACTTTTAAAAATAAATATATCGCTACCTATTATATTATCAGTTAGAATAATCTAGCATTAAAGAGTTGCCTCTTTGAAATGTAATTGTATTTTCAGATAAAAATAAACAATTTGAATACAAAGGTATAGGAGAGGGAGATGTAAGGGAGAGACATAGTGACTCTATCTGCACTCTTTTCAAATGTCATTCATTGAAGTCATTCACTTTATTTATTTGGGTGTCTTAGTTACTAATAAACTCTTATTCTATATCTTATTTATATACACTAACTTTTAAAATGGATTGTACTTTATTACTTCAAATATTTGAGATAGGGTGTACTACTTGGAAAGTGGGATTTGAATATGATAACTGGAAAAGCAATCATTTACTTGTCAAACACAGCTCCTTTGGTATACAGTGAAAACAGTGCACAACGAAGAAGTATTTCTATAGGTGAAAGTGACTTAGATTAACAGAGATTGGAGAAAAACACATGTAAAATTATTTCTTTTATAAAAGTTTTATAGTCAAACCAAGTATTTTTCCCTATGGATTATTTGATAACATATGGGATAGTTTTATAACTATTTTTAGAAGTGGAAATTTCCAGGAAATGTTATCTAGAACACAAGCAGGAAGATAGCAGAGAATTTCTAAGAGCTTCAAACTTAATAAGAGTACCATTTGTCTACAAAATGTATACTTTACAGAATAAATTTATACTTATGCTTTCAACAACATTATGAGGTAAGCAATTAAGAAAGCTAAACTAGATATTTTAATTAGGGGAAGCATCTTGAGGTAATTTGTTGTTGTTGTTTTTTTAATCCTCACCTGAGAACACGCTTATTCATTTTTCTTTTTTGGGGGAGGAGGGAAAGACAGAGAGAGGGAGAGAAATATCCATGCAGAAGAGAAGCATCAATTCATTGTCTGTCATAGGCACCCCCACCAGGGACTGAACCTACAACCTAGTCATGTGCCTTGACCTGGATTGAACACATGACCTTTTGGTTTACAGGGTGTCATTCCAACCAACTGAGCCACATTGGCCAGGGAAATTTGGTGGGTTTTATTATTATTATCATTATTATTATTAATTATTATTTTATTGTTGTTCAAGTACAGTTTTCTGCCTTTTCTCTCAACCCCTCCCTACCACCCCAGCCCTCCTCATCTCCCTCCCCTGGTTGTTTTTAAATTGTATTTTAGATCAGTGCTTCTCATTTATTACACACACATAGCTCCTGGGGATCTTGTCATATGATAGATTCCATTCAGTGAGCCTGGGATGGGGCCTGAGATTCTGTAGTGTTACTATGCTCCCAGGTGATGCTGAAGGCCACTTTGAGGAAGGGCTTTGGAAGTTCTAGGATTCAGAGTTGTTACTTCCTTGGGACTGAAAAGGAAGGTTTGAGAGGTCAAACAGAAACCTTTAGGCTCTGGCATTGCTTTGATTTAATCATATATAGAAGTTGTACATTGAATTTCATTTGAAGAACATTGTTTTTGCTGCCATTGTTTTCAAAGTATTAAAAAAACACACTAGTTTTTCATACTCTCTCCAGGTGTATGTATCCTCAGTTTCACAAGATGTGTTTGCTTTTCTCTAAAACAAGTGAAATCAAAGACAAAATCTCTACCATAACAGCCAATTCTATAAATATGCTGTCATTTTTATAGCAAAGCTGCTAGTAAGAGGTAGAATCAGAGGTTAGAACCAGGTCTTTTGAGTTCAGGAATCCTGTCATTATTCCACATTTATTCAACTATTTCCAGAGGTTGGAGAACAAACATGGCCCATTTGTTCATAGTGAATAATGGAGGAATCATTGACTTTACAAGAGGATTTTATTTTAAAAAATTAAAGAGCGATAGCATGTATTGGAAAGGAGAGCATGAGTAATCGATGGTTTTCCAATATCTTGGGAAACTCAGTATCAGTGAATCATAGAATTTAAAACTAGAAGGGATCTGGAATGTTTTCTAATTTGAGCAGATTGTTGTATTCTCAGTAGTTGAGTAACTATTCCCAAGGTCACCTAGAGAGTGGCAAAATTTGGACTACATCTTGAATCTCCTGATTCTTATACAAATATTTCTGCACTGTTTTTAGTCCTGTAACAACCTCCTACTAGTGCTGGTAGAGTAAAGCCCTTGTGGGGGCTTGAATGTTTCTTACTTCACCCCCACCTCCAACTCTCCTGCTGGTTCTATTATTTGGTAAAGATAAAAATAGCAACAGATAGTGAGATCAACAGAGGCCAAAGAATATACACTGGGGAAATGAACATTGAAAAAATTGCTTAAGTTTTGCTTGCTCTTCACTGTGGAAATTATCATCAGCATGCATGCTTAAAATTCTTTGGTTTATGTGCATTTTGGTGCAAGACTCTCTTGCTGGGACACTGGGTAAAGGGTAGAATTTCATGACAGGGTAATGTGAAGCCATAGTTAAAATAAAAGATGGCGTTGAAGGAGCTTTCATGCATAAAATCAAAAAAGCTTTTGAAATCCAACTACAAAAATATTTATTAATATACTTATTACCTCAGCATAGTAGTTAGTATTTATTGAGAACTTACTACATAGTAGATTTATAAGTGCTTTATACATCTTATACCTTTTAATTCTCAACTACATGCAATTTTAAGTCTGTGTGTTGCTGGAGCGATAGCTAAAAGAGATGAGAAAGTCCACAGATAAGCTTCTGCCACTACAGGTGTGCAGTTGTTTGACTCTGCACCGAGCTCTGGTTTCACGGGCATCCTGTGGATGCACATCTTGGCCAGGCCGTTTTAAACCTCTCGCCTTTTATTTGCTCTCGTGATATAGAGCCCAAAAATGATTCTGAGGCCTGTATTTTCTATTTAAGACACATAGAACTATTTAAAACATATCAATATTTTCTCTTTCTGTTCTCTTTCCATCCTACTTCAGAACAAGTAAAAACTAGGAAGTTTTGTTTTATGCTCACCAACTCTCAATTCAATACTTTTGATGTGAATGGTTGAAGTGGTCTAGATTTTGTTGTCATTCCAATTTTTGTCTTTTAATAGGAGCATCAAGGTTGTCAGATATGAAAATAATTACTTTCTTAGATATGCCCTTAAGTTCTCCTTCTAATCCACTGTTGATCTATGAGCTACAAAGGTTAAACTCCAAATATCCCTTGTAAATGTTTTTCTTCTGGAGGAAAGAGTCTTGTGAGGTTGATAATCACTGTGTCGAGGACATTGCCAACTTGTCAATATGTCTATGTGTTCTCTTTTTCTAATATCCTGGGTGTTAGGGAATGCCAGTCATCCTTCCATCAATGTCGTTCTGTATAGAGATTACCTAGGCTGTGCCAGCAGCTAGGGATTCGGCACTCAATGTCACAAATGACCTTGTCCTCAGGGAGAGGACATTCTAGTGGGAGGATAAACATTATGATTTTATGGACATACGTCCCATTCTTCTTAGTTTTCTTCCTACTTCAGTCTTCTTCATAAATAATAAGATCTTTTATCTCCTTTGTGAAACTTTCCCTGAGGACTCCAGAAATATTATCGGTAAGAAATATTATTTGAAATACATGCATCTGAAACTGTGTATTATCATCTACTTTTTTATGTGCAAATATCTTTTGTCCATACCTAGATTAGATAATGTTTCTACTCACAAAATTTCTGAGACCAAATAGATGAGTTTTTTCTTCCACCCAACAATCAATTCTCTGGTTCTCTGGACATCACCGAGGGTCCTATAATTCAATTCAATTCTGACACTAATAACTCAGAATTAGCACAGGTCACACAAAGTTAAGTGTTCAGTCACACAAGACTGTTCCACTTCAGGTGCTAGTTGTAAATCTGAGGTTTCCATTTATACTTCTGACCAATGAGCAATAAATTCGGGGGGTCTCACAACACTCTCCTCAAGTTTAATAATTTTCTATAAGGGGCTCAGAGAACTCAGGAAAACAGTTACTTACTGTTATTGGTTTATTATAAAGGGTATAACTCAGGAACACCAAATGGAAGAAATGTAAAGGGCAAAATATAAGGGAAGAGGCACGGAACTTGCATGCCTGCTCCAGGTGCACCTTGAAGTGTTCACCAACAGGGAAGATCTTCAAATCCCATCGTTGAGGGGTTTTATGGAATTTGCATTGGGTAAGCATGATTGACCAAATCACTGGCCATAGGTGGTTTGTGGGAATGAAGGTTCTAACTCTCAAGTCACATGGCATATTCCTCTGGCAACCAAGCCCCACCCTGAAGCTATCTAAGAGCTCACCAAGAGTCACCTTATGAGCATAAAGTCAGGTATGCTTGAAAGAGCTTTTTATAATTACAAAAGATGCACTCATTATCCCTATCACTCAGGATATTCCAAGAATTTTAGAAAATCTGTGTCAGGAACTGGGGACAAAGATCAAATATATATAAATATATTTATTATACTAGACCCTTAAGTTTCTAATGGGAAGGATCTCTGCATACATTTTCTGTTTTGTTAAATTTTGTTTTGCAAATATTTACATACACACAAAATGTATAAAGATAAAGAGAATGCATGTTGTCCTCCCTGATCCTATCCCACTTCTTTCCTGACTCTAGAGGGAGCCACTGGTGTTGATCTTACAATATACTCCTAACATGTTAACTACATGTACTCCTAAGCAATATATAACACTCTCTTGTATGTTTTCAAAGTTTATATAAGTAATCTCATACCAATGTATTCTCTGTGTACTTGACTGTTTCAACATTTATGTTCATGAGAATCCTCCACATTGATAGGCATAGCTGTAGTTTATTCTTTCCCTGCTCTATTTTGTTGTATTTTATTTTATTGTTTCAACACAGCACAGTAGGATAATTTACTAATTCTCCTATCTATTTATGGACAATTTAGTTGTTTTTTATAATTTTATTACTAAGTTTTTATACCCATAATGTCTTACAGGTGAAAGGTAGTCAATAAATTCACTATGTGACTTTTATTTCAAATTATAATCATCATCAAATTACTATATTGTGTGGAAACAAGTTTATTTCACTTGGTTAACTATATTTTAAACTTCAATATATATTTTATAGTAAAGTTAGCAAATTTTCCGTATATTTTCCAGTAATCAAATTCCCAGGTAAGATCACAAACAAGAAGGATGACAGTAGAGTTGAGGTGAAATTTCAGAGCCATTATAGTAAAGTAAGGTCTAAAGAGAATTTGATTAGAACTTAATGATAGTACTTAACTTGTAGTGGAACCTGGATGCTGAATGCCTTTTCTTAGCACACAAAGGATGCTATTGTGCCATCTCTCCTCATTACCTTCTGGACAGGACTTAAGTCAGGTTATTTATAAGTGAATCACAACTTTCATGTCTCATTTTCTGTAAGGAAACTCCCTTAGCTGCTTTAAATGCGGCTATTGGCTCATGGCTGTTATTACTCACTGCTCCAGAAGACAGGCTCCTCGTGAATGCCAAGGGGCAAGGACCACCTGCCACTCCACCGTGCCGTAGATAGGTGTAAGTTTGACTCTCCTGCCATGGCTTATTTTTACCTACTGGGCAATCTGCCCAATTGGCTTGATCTGTTAGAGTCTCTTAATATTGAGTACAAACAATGTAGAAAATATAAAAGTGCCAAGAAAAAATACCTTTATTAATGACTGGTTTTCCCCTTCTCCTATGCTTCCAAGTTTTGTCACGAATCAAATAGACAAATGTAGAAATTCGAATGCCTGTGTGATTTTTTTGTTGTTTGGCATTTATCTCAGCAAATGAGGAGATGATATCATATCACAAGAGAGGTGTGAGAACAATTCATCCCTTAACAAGGGAAGATTAATGTGCTGTTCCAAAAAGGAACTATTAGATGTACTGTTTACTCATAAAAAGTATGAAAAGTGAACAAAAGGAGCTGTCAGACAAAATGCTGATGACACAAAATATTGAAATAAATAGCTGATAATGCACGAAGCACTGAAAGACAGGTCAATACCCCTGTTGGCTTCATTGCTCATTTGTTTCTTTGTGGTTGTCCTCTTCTGAATGTGATACTATGGATTTTCCTTTAATATTCTTCCAGATTGGGTCTTTGGAGTGACAAGGAGTCAGGGAGTTGGACGATTTTCCACTGACTGTAAAGTAATAGAGATAAGAAATTAACAGAATTTAAAAGATAAATAAAATCATTTGTTATGGTTTATAATTATTTTAACTGGAAATTAATTAAATCAGCCATAATGATTATGGAAGTTACTGGCTAGCTACTCAGAAATTTGTTCTTTTTTCTATGCAAAAAAGATGAACACATTTCTCAGCATTCTTTGCAGTTGATTTAGGGCCACATACTTAGTTCAGACAAAGATAAGGTGAATAAAGTCTTTGAAAGTCAGCTCCAGGTTTAGTGCTGAAAAATCTCCTGTGAGATCCTTCATTTACTTGTTCTGCATGTCTGTAAGTGAAGGAAAGACTCCACAATGGCAGGACCATATAATGGAAAGATCTCAGATTCCTGAGTCATCACTTAAGAGAGAGCCGTGAAAGCTACCAAAAGCATTAGGGCTTTCTGTGAACAGGAAATGAAACTTCATTTTGTTAACACCTATATATGGGCATTTGGTACAGCAGATAGCATTTCTATCATAACATCCATAATATTTAGTGTGGTAATCAAATAAATTATTTAAAGCAATTTTTTGTTTTAGGTTATATATCTAGTCTATTAACTTTTAGATTCTTTTAGTGACTATGACTTTCATTAGGTCTTTCTATAACTGAATTGAAACAAATCATAAGTACAATACATTTTAAGAGGAATAGAAGATGAAGTTCATTTATAGAAAAGGGACTTTTACAGTCACTTAAGAGTTGTGATTTTTGTTTCTCAGAAATCATATAGTTTCCTATCATTCAAATCATTTCTTTGTATATAATTTTTTATAGTTTCTAGACTATTTTGGCTACTAAAATATAACAAAATTATGCATGAGTGATAGTTAAATTTTTTATATAGATATAGGAAGAAATCATGAAAGACTTCAAATGGGCCCAAAAAATTATGTCTAAGCACATCTCTCTGGGTTATCCTATTCTATGATTCCACATATTCTCTGGGTCTTTTGTTGTCTTAGAGCTATTTTACAATTCTTTCAGTTATAGACAGCTAATAGCAATGTACATGACTTTTGTCTGTGATATACAAATGAATTTTGCCCAGTGCAAATACAATTGATCTATTTGTCTACATTCATCCTTCCCACAGAATTATCCAGTTTTCCATCTATTTATAAATTTATTCCTGCATTATTACTTTTACATGTGTGGTTCTTTGATTAACTCTTTGAACAAGTTATAATAACATCCTCCTGGTTCCCTCATTAACTGATGGATTAAATAAAATCTTCAGTGTGTTCATTTTATATTTGCATGAGAGTAGTGGTTATGCCATCTTTTAGAAATTACTCTGTAACAGTTTTGGAGGCCCTGCCAAGAAGGGCAGTGGATTCACTTGTTGTAATCTGGTAATTGGCATCACTGGAGATGTGCATCTCACTAGTGGCTGAAGCCCAGACAACTCTCACTTGTCCCCCAGAGGTGAATCCTAAGGGGCAATAAAACTATGACTTACTCTCTTTTCTCCGTAGTGTTTTTTTTTTAGCTTTATAGTGATTTCGTATTTTGTTTTTGCTTCTGGTTTGCACATGACTAACGTGAGTGGTATACTATTGGTGGAAGCAGTCATTGGGAATTTGGTTTGCAGTCTGGATATTTGTGATCTCTGGAGATGGCAGATAGATATCTGTTCTCTAATGAGTAAAAGACAGGAGACAGTCTGTTTTGTTAAACTTTTTGCTTGTTGTCTTGTTTATTTTTTCATCTCAAATTACTTAAGAATTTTATGCCTACTGAGGAGAAGTAGAGCTTTTTGATATTGGGACTATTGAGATTTTTGTTTCTTTGTTTATAGTTGACTTGTGGCTAAAATATTAAATTTGATTGTTAATAAGCACTTTAGGAATCTGTGTCTCATGTGTTACTACAAAGTATCTCCCCAGAGGGTATTTAATGCATTAGATTATAATGTTCCATAAAGAAACTTTGTTTTGATTAAATCATTAACATATAAATTGAATTTTGCTGAAATTCTTAGAAAAATAATAAATATCAAACTTTTAATACTTTGAATGTAGATGACTTAAAAATTCTTTATAAAAATTAACTTGAATATATTTTAAGAATTCAAGTTTACATAAAAAGATGTATCTTTTGTAAATGAGACTAGATCAATAATTTTGGTCTAATATATCAGCAACATCTCCTCTGATATATCATTGTTAATTAATATAATTTTAATTTATATTTAGGTTTAATTCTATATAGTTTTGCTTTTCCTAAACTTACACAGGATTACTGATCAAATAAGCTAATATTACTATCATATAATATTTAGGATTATAGAAAAAAATGAATATGAATTCACCTAAATTATTTTTTCTGAAAAAAATTTATTTTGACAGTAATTATGTCTTGTAAAATGTCAGCTTAAAAAAAATTTCCAAAATCTATAGTTAACTGTAACCTTGGGTTGATATCAAATTGAGTGAATAATAATAGGAGGCTTAAAAAATTTCTAAATGATATAGGTACTGATTAATAAGCATATTTTTAAGTTTCTATACTTTATTCTCATTTGATAATGTTTTCCAGAGGCTCTGTCTTTGGTGCCTGTTAATAAATATGTTCATTTTTGCCACTTCAAGAAAGTGCAAGAGATATTTGTATGGTGGTATAAAGTTGTGTTATTTGTGTCCATGAGCTTTACTCATATGCCAAAATGCTTATATTTGAGACAGTTTTTAATTCTCTGATTGTTTATTAAAATTGTGATCAACAGGAGTGACTGCAGCAACACTGGGAACATGGTGCCAGAGAAATGCAACCTGCCTCTGGTGTACTTCAGAAGAAGAATGTTTTGTGGTGAAGTAGCTGTTCTCAGGCTTTTTAAAAAAAATCTCCAGAATGCATCATACTCATACTCTTGTGACTCACTGAGGATACTAAGGAGCTTTTTCTTATGTGAGTTATAAATATCAATATTTACTGTATTAGGAACAAGAATTAAAACAAATTTAAAAAATATTCCTTGATTTTTTAAGACAACAATGATGAATGCACTGAATGCAAATGTAAATAACATCTATTATTATGATGATATGTTATTACCTCACAAACTTCCTGTGAACTGTCCTAATGCAAAATGTGAGTTTGTTCCATGATAGAAAACATATATAAAGAGGACTGAAATTTGGAAAGTAATTTTTTGCCTTGGTTTATAAAACTTATGTCTACAAAAAAACATAATGTTAAAATTTTAGCAAAGCTCACTCAATCTCAATGAATGCTTCCTTAGTTTTCTGATTGTCTTCACTTACAATATTTAAGCTTACTCTTTACCTTCTGTATAATCTGTATGGATAGCAGAGATTCTGTATTTTGCCAGAATAATTCTTTATGCTTTTGGCTGAGTTAGTTTCTTTGTTACGCAAAATGAGGAAAGACAGAATAAACGTTCCTTATTTATGAAATAGCTAAGTTTTCTACCATAATGCTACTTTCAATGTTTAATTTTAAATATTTTATTGCCACTTTACTTAAATAGGTAACTATTTCTCAAGCCCATGACATTGTTTTAATGATGTTCCAAATCTCTTCTTACAATGTTTTGATTTTGGCCTTTCCAAATTCAAGTCCTAAATATAGAAAAATAAAGTAAAAATTGTAGCATATATTTTACTCCTAAACCATTTTTAAGATTTCCAAGAAGGCCCCTAAAAAAATCACAAAATTGTTTTTTTTGCTTCTAAAAAGAGATGCTAGAACTAATGAATTTTCTTTGATATGTGACTATTATAAGAGTTGAATGGGAAACGTTGTCAAATTAGACATGACAGTCTTCCCTAGGTTAAGTCTGTAAAGGAAAAATGTTATTAATGTAAATGTTTCAGAAATTATATAATTTATTTAAAGTCCCTGGAGATTTGTCAATGCTTTGCTTTCCATTATATTTTAACCTTTGGTGAAATACTGATGAAAATTCTTATGAAAGAGTCTGTCAGGTTTTGTGTGTTTATCAGAGTCCTGGAGTGCTTAATGTGATGATGTTAATCAACAGCAACATAGCATCATCTGTCACAATTTTAGACATTGCTTAAAATGTTCCTTGCCACAGCCTTACTGTCTGCATTAGAATCTGTTGAAAAAGACAGCCTTCCGTAGATTTCTCGTGCTCGTGCAAGGCAGACTGGGAATGTAAATATTTCAAGGTCTTGACTGCTTTTTCTTTTCTTTTTTTCATTTATTTGTTTATAATTTATTGAATAAGTAAAATAGAGTTCCAATGAAAAACTAGTGTACAAACAGGTAGTACATAATAACCTGTTACCAATGTCCACTTTGCTCTGTTCCAAATGAGTAACCTCTTACCTTTTTGTCTCCTGTGTGACCCACCTCCAGATTAGTAATTGTGGCTAATGGTTTTTGAGGATTATTTCAGAATTTTTTTATGCACATAAGGACAGATATTAATTTATGTTTATTTTCCCTTACACCTGGGCCAGTTCTCCAGGCTCGTAAGTATTTTGAGGAATGAGGTAGCAGTTTCCTCTGAGATAAAGATTAGCCTTACTTTCTGCTATCAAAGCAATGGATTTCCCCAAACTCAGGGCTCCTTAGGCTGTAATATATTCCCTCTGCATTCACACACCTACCTGGTCTCTGTCACCCTGTGGGACTTCGGGTCAAGAGAAACTAATGCAATTTTGTACGTTCATGGTATTTGTTTTGATGTAATCAAGTCCTTTGTCTCTGACCAAGGAGTCTCTTGTCTTCTGCCAACATCCATAAAACAGTAATAGGATTTTTCAGTACCTTGCAAGGAAGGTAAATCTCACTCACAACAAAAGTCAGCAACTTCTAGGCCAGTGGTTCTCAATTAAAGATGAACATGAGACTTAGCCAAGGAGTTTTACACATGCTTAGGCCTTACTCAAGGCTTGATAAATTTCCTTACTTGATATTCTTGGTGTATTCTTAGTATATTGTATATATTATCTCAGAATTATTTTATACTTTTTCTCAAAATTTATTCTCTTAAAACTTTTGTTCCATTTTCATAAATCACATATAACATTCAGTGACATCTTTGAAAATAGACTTAATTATTACTCTTAGTGATTTTTTTTGAAATAGCTTTACTATTTTGTTTTTCAAGTCGCAGAAACAATCATATACTGCTGTCAATTGTTATTCATATCAGAAACCTCATCAATATTTTTTTACATTTTAAGTATTTATTTATTTTTATTATTATAACAAAGGACAAACCTGAATTGACCCTTAATAATCATCCAAAGTCAATAGTTTAACTTAGGGTTCACTTGGTGTTGTATATTCTATAGGTTTGGTCAAATTTATAATGACATATATCCATCATTATAATAACTGCCCTAAAAATCCTCCATGATCTTTCTATTTGTCTACAGCCACAATTTTTTTACTATCTCAATTTTTGCCTTTTCAAGAATGTTATATATTTACTATCATACAGTATGCAGCCTTTTCATATGGGCTTCTTTCACTTGGCAATATATATATTGAAGTTTCCTCCATGTCTTTTCATGTCATGACAGCTCATTTCTTTTTAGCACTGAATAATATCACACTGTCTGGATGTGCCACAATTTAATTATCCGTTCACTTACTGAAAGACATCTTGGTTGATTCTAAGTTTTGGCAATTATGAATAAAGATGCTACAAGCATCAGTGTGCAGGTTTCTGTGTGGACATACATTTTAAACTCTTTTGAATAAATACTAAAGATGGTGGTTGCTGGGTCATATGGTAAGATTATGTTTAGTTTTGTAAGAAACTGCTGCACTATCTTCCGAAGAGTCTGTTCCATTTTGCATTCCCACTAGCAAAGCACTCCTGTGGCTCCACACCCCCAGCAGCATTTGGTGCTGTCGGTGCTCTGGATTTGGGCAATTGTAATGTGTGTGTCGTTGTATCTCATTGTTTTAATTTGCATTTCCCTGATGACATATGATGTGAAACATCTTCATATGCTTATTTTCCATCTATATATATTCCTTGGTAAAGTGTTTGGTAAAGTCTTTGGCCCATTTTTTTAATTGGGTTGCCTGTTTTCTTAGTGTTCAGTTTTAAGAATTTTTTGTGTATTTTGGGTGATAGTCCTTCACCAGGTATGTCTTTTGCAAACATTTTTCTCTCTGTGTGTGACTTGTCTTTTAATTCTCTTGATATTGGTCTTTGTCAGAGCAGCAAAAATTTTTAAAGAAGTCTGGCTAATCTTAATTTTAAGGAAGTCCAACTAGTCAATTATTTCTTTTATGGATTATGTCCTTGGTGTTATATTTAAAAGTCATCAATGTAACTTAGATCGTTAAAATTTTCTCCTATGTTATAATCCAGGAGTTTTATGTTTTGTATTATACATTTAATGTCTGTTATTCATTTTGTGTTAATTTTTGTGAAGGGTATAAGGTTTGTTTCTAGGTATATTTATTTTTTGCCTGGGGATGTCCAATTATTCTAATACCATTTGCTGAAGAGACTATTTGTGCTTATTATATTTCCTTTGCTTGTTTGTCAGAGATCAATTGATGATGAGGTTTTATTTCTGGGCTCTCTTTTCTGTTCCATTGATCTACTTGTGTGTTCTTTAACCGATACTACATTGCCTCTTTATTTTTTTCTATTTCAGTTTTAATATTTTTTCAGTTACAGTTGATGTACAGTGTTGTGTTAGTTTATGCACAACCCAGTGATTAGACATTTAAATAACTTATGAAGTGGTCACCTTGATAAATCTAGTACCCACCTGACACCGTGCACAAAGAGGTGGGCAAAAATAAGTTTACAGTTGTGAGTATGCAAAACAAAGTTTATTCTTGTAGTATTATTTATTAATTATTGTGTTATTTATTTGTATTATAACCATAAACTTACTTTTGCCCTCCCCTGTAGTCATTAAAATATTTTTGACTATATTCCCTATGCTGTAGTTTACATCTGCATGACTATTCTGTAACTACCAATTTGTACTTCTTAATCCCTTCAACTTTTTCACCCATTCTCCAAATCCTCCTCTCATCTGGCAACTGTCAAAATGTTCTCTGCATACTTTGTTTCTTAAATTTTACTTTTAAGTGAAATATATAGTATTCACCTTTTTTGTCTGAATTATTTCAGCACAATACCCTGTGTGTTTATTAATATTGTTGCAGATGGCAAGATTTCATTTCTCTTTATGGCTGAGTCATGTTTCATTGTACATATGCACCACTTATTCTTTATCCATCTAGTGATGGACACTAAGGCTGCTTTTGTATATTAGCTATTGTAAATAATGCTTCAGTAAACATACGGATGCATATGTCTTTTTGATTTTGAATTTTGCGTTTCTTTGGGTAACTATCCAGAAGTGGAATTGCTGTTTCCTTCATTGTCTTTTGTTGTATCCTTTGTTTTGAAGTCTAGTTTGTCTAATATGAGTATAGCTACCCCAGCTTTTTTGTTTGTTTCTATTTTTGTGAAACATCTTTTTACATTCCTTTACTTTTCATGTGTTTATGTCTTTTGATCTGAAGTGAGCCTCTTACAGACAGCATATCTAAGGGTCTTGTTTTTTTTACCCAGCTACTGCAAGTCTTTTGATTGGAGCATTTAATCCATTTCCATTTAAAGTAATTGTTCATAAGTATGTATTTCTTGCCATTTTTATTCATATTTTTATTATTTTCTTCTTCTTAAAGAAGACACTTTAATGTTTCTTATAGTACTGGTTTGGTCGTAATAAATTCTGCTAGGTTTTTCTTGTCCGGGAAACTCTTTATCTGTCCTACAATTCTAAATAATAGCTTTGTTGTGAAGAGTAATTTTGGTTGTAGGTCCTTGCTTTTCATCACTTTGAATATTTCATGTCAGTATCTTCTGGCCTGCAATGTTTTTGTTGAGAAAATAGTTGGCAGTCTTATGGGAGCTCACTTACAGGTAGTTACCTATTTTTCTCTTGCTGCTTTTAAGATTCTCTATTTATCTTTAACCTTTTGCTTTTTAATTTTGATGTGTCTTCATGTTGGCCTCTTTGATATGATCTTATTTGAGACTCTGTTCACTTTCTGGCTTGTATGTCTGTTTTGTTTGTCAGTTTAGAAAAGCATTTCATCATTTTTTTTCCAAATACAAAAGTATTTCATCATTGTTTCTCAAATTGTTTTCTTGTTCTCACTCTTCTCCTTCTTGCACTTCTATGGTGCAAAAGTTGGTACACTTCAAGTTTTCCCATAGGCTTCTCAAATTATCTTTACTTTTCCAATTTTTTTCTTTTTGCTATTCTGATTGGGTGTTTTCAGCTTTCTTATATTCCAAATCATGATTTGATCCTTTGCTTCATCTACTTTATTGTCGATTCCCTATAATGCATTCTTTATTTCAGTTATTGCATTCTTTATGTCTAACTGGTTGTTTTTTATGATTTCTATCTCCATTGTTATGTTTTTTATCTCTTTGTTGACATTCTCAGAAGTTTCCTTCCCCTAAATTCATTAAGCATTCTTCTAACCAGTTTTTTTGATCTCTGCAACTAGTAGATTTCTTGTCTTTATTTTATTTATTTATTTTTTAAATGGAGTTTTGCTCTTTTTTAATTTGGGACCTGTTTCCCTGTCTCCTTATTTTGACTGTCTCCCTGTGTTTGTTTCTACATTTTAGGTAAAGCTGCTGTATTTCGTCTTGGTGAAGCAGCCTTATGTAGTAGGTGTCCTGTAAAGCCCAGTAGCAGAGCCTCCTGAGTCCCCAGAGTGGAGTACTCCAGGTGCACCCCCAGTGGGGTCTAGGTGCACCCTCCTGTTGTAGTTGAGCCTTGACTGCTGTTGGCATATCAGTGGAAGGAATTCACCCTAATCCCAATTGGATGTGAGGACTGGTAGAGACTACAGTGTAGGAGCTGCTATGCAGGGCCTCACCTCACAGAGCAGGACTCACTTCAGTGGGGCTTGGATGTCCTATGATTCTGCCTCTTGAGTATTTCACTTGGGGAAGTGGTTGAGTGGTGCTCTGGCATGGTCTGAAGCTGAGAACTGGGAGTGTTGGCTTTGGAGCCTTCTGGGAGGTGCAGGCCAAGATCATCCACAGCCTGGGTCTGCTTGGGGCCACCCAGCATTAGCTAGAGAGCTATCTGCAGATGTTTGCTTCTTGTGCAGGGCTTGGAAGTGCCCAGAAGAAGCCAAGATGCAAACTGAGGCTGGCAGCCACTAGTGCTGGTCCTGGAGCCACTTAGCAAGAGGTATAGGGCACAATGAGACCAAATGCTGCTTGTTTGGGGTTTGTGAACCTTGGGGAGATTTTAGGAAAGTTTGTAGCATGAGCTGAGACAGGGTGTTTATATCGAAAGCCACTGGAAATGGTGTAGGTAGGCATGAAAGTTGGGAAGGTCAGGGTGTCAGAGAATCACTAGGAGTGGGGCAGTATTTCCCAGCTTGCTTGAGTCTTAGATATACTGCCTGCCTGCTGTCTCTGCTTGGGGAGGGCTCAGCCAAAGACCAATGGTCTCTGCCAGCATTTCTGTCTGGGAGAGAGCAGCCCCTCCAACCCTTTCCCCAAAGCCAGACATTTCAGTGCCTTTTGGAATGTCCTGGGCTCCTGCCCCACACTGGAGCTCAGTGGAAGTGAGTGTTGAGTAATTCCGTGCATGTGGCCTTTGAGAGGAATGCCTGGAACTCCAGGAGCCCTCCATCTCTCTGGTCATAATCCCCACTGGGTTTTACAACCAGAATTTACTGGGGCTTCTCTTCCCGACACAGCAACCCTGGCTGGGACTCCTCTTTCCTTAGGGGGGAACTCCACAGCTGAGTTATCCTTTCTGATTTTTAACTGCCATATGCCACATGCGTGAAACCCACTCATTCTAAGTCTCCACCCATCCTACCAGTCTCAGTGTGACTTCTTTATATCCTTAATTGTAAGACTTCTGTTCAGCTACATTTCAGGTGGTTCTGAACGATGGTAGCTCTATAGTATAATTCTGATGTGGTTATGGGAAGATATGAGTACTACATTTACCATCTTGACCAGAAGCCAGAAACCTTATCAATTTTTCACTGAAAAATTGAAACTGAAAAATTTCACTGAAAAAACACAATTTTCATTTGAAAATTATCAGTAATACATTAACCACAGCCATTAATTCTCTGTCATCTTCAGATAGTATCTGTTTTACTCTGATGCTTGCCTGGGGGCTTTGCTATAAGCTACAGGGAAGGCTTTGTGTGTTCAACAAAGAAAGTGAGTTTCAAAGCATCAAGGTAAAGGACTGTAACTTCAAACTGTTGACATATAAAAGCTGACCTTACATGGCTTAGAGCAAGAGTCAGCAAATTATACCTCTCTGGCCAAAAATATCTGCCTGTTTTTGTAAATTTTTATTGAAACACAGTCATGCCCAGTTATTCATGTGTTGTCTCTGGATGATTTTTTTTTTTTTTTTTGCTATGATGGTACAGTTTTTGCTATGATAGATCTGGCTTAAAGATCTTAAAATATTTACTAAGATTTTACAGAAAAAAAATTTGCTCTCAGACTATACCACTAGATGGATCTGGATTTTCATAACTGCTTTTGTAGATGGCTTTATAAAACTGGTAATCCAATATCCAGCAGATTAATAATGAAGTAAATGTAAGTGAACTAACAAGAATATTTATTATAGTTAATATTTTGGAATATTACTATTTTTCTGTTTTCTGGTTATGTAAGGATGGCCTGTCATTTTTAAAGCATTTCATAACCAACAATTTAGCAAATACTGCTTTTAGTTTTTTTGTAAAACTAAATGATATATTTTAAAATGATAACTGATTCCCACTGAATTCCTAGAATTCCACAGCTCTTAGTGTCTTCACTTTTGATGGTAATATAATCAATCATGTGTATAGGTTCAATAGAAATCTGTCCTCTGTTTTATAAGATTATAATTGGACAAATCAGTTATGTAACCACTGCCTTGCCTAAAATGTCATTTTTGAAAATAATATACATTTACTTAAGTATGACAAGTCACTTTAAAAGAACTAAAGTTGATTTTATATGTGGAGCCAATGGCTACAAACCCATGTAGACATATAGATATATGAGGTTTGGGTCTTCCAGGTGGTAAGACAGTCACTTTCTTGTAGGGTAGAGGTCTTAGAAATTTGTGAACCCTTAAAATAGAGGATTCACTCAGATTTATAAGGTAATGAAGATGAAATATGTAGTACATATATTCTAGGACTTGGTTCCCTAATCTTAGAGAAACAAATGAAATGTTTATAAAGGTCCAACCAGAAATTCCTCATGGAAACTTTGAGAAAGAAGTTAAGTTTAAGACCTCAGTGGTTGTTTGAAACTACACAGCTCTAGACTTGCAAAACAACTCAAAGAGGTTATTAACATTCTTGCTGCACCTGTGTAAATAAATTGGGCCAAAAATAGTGGGATCAGCCTTATTTTGTGATCAAAAATAATTCTTTGAAATAATTGTGACCTTGAACTGCGGGGATGGTTAGAGACCAAGTTATTTTTCTATTGCTGCTGTAAAAATTCACAAACTTAGTGCCTTAAAACAACATAAAATTTATTACCCTAAAGTTCTAAGGTCAGAAGCCAGGAATGGGTCTCACCAGACTAAGATGAAGATGTCATCAGGCCTGAATTTTAACTGGAGACCCCATGGAGAATCTGTTTCCTTGCCTTTCCTGGATCTTAGAGGCTGCTGGCAGTCCTTGGCCCATGGCAAGCCATTGCATCAGTCCAACCTCTGCTAACGTCATCACATCTCATTCTGTGATTTTGATTTTTCTGCCTCTTTCTTTCATTATAAGGATCTTTGTGATCATGTTAGGCCTACCTGGATTACCCAGACTAATCTCCCAACCTCAAAATCCTCAATGCAATCACATAAACACAGTCTCTCTCAAGTAAGGTGATATATTGGTTGGCTCTGGGGATTAGGACTTGGACATTTGGGGGCCATTATTCTGTGTACCACAGAAACTATAGGAAAAAGTATGAAAACCTTTGAAATGGTTCAAAAGATTACTGGCCATCTTCTTTGAAAACTACATATCGCCTAAACATTCTTTTGGGTCATCTGATTCTATGGGATTTCTTCAGCTTCCATTGCCTTTCAACTTCAAAACAACTCTACAAATTGCAGATAACTGATGTCAGGCAGGGGAGTCTTGAATATAGACATTTAAGTACACATTGTCCTGTGAAAAACGGAATTGATTCCCCCCTCTTGCTACCACATTACCCATGAAATAAGCTGGTTTCATCAATTTATTTTAGCATTACTTACTGCTTATAAAGGTTTAGTTCTTTGAAATCTCCTTTGAAGTAATAGTGTAACATCTTACTGGCTTCCTCATTAATTAATATTACAAACAATCTGATATATGTTTATTTTATAGTTTATGAAAGTCACTGTTATGTGACTTTAACATTTATCTTTTAAACATGGAGACTTGTAATTATATGTAAAAATAGACAGCACAGTAAAGTTCCATCACTCAGCCCCAGGAAGCACCAAGCACAGGCCAGTTCTGCCCCTTTTACACTTTTTTTTTCATTTCCCCTCTCTTGTTATTCAGAAGGGAATTCCAGGGGCCATATTTTATCCACAAATATATATTATGTCCCTTAATGATAAGGACTCATTTAACACTACCACAATATTAACATCTTACCAATAATTAATAATTTCTTAATTGAATCAAGTATTTAGTCTTTAAATTTCCAATAACATTTCCAAATGACACAAATTGATCTTTTTTGTTATATGTTTTAAAAACCAGGACACAAATGAGATCCACATATTAGATATTTTGATATGTTTTTTTAAGTCTCTCTTTTTTATACAATTTTATTCATGTATATTCTTTGCAATAAATTGTACCCACTTAAAGTGTACAATTTGAAGGGTTGTGTCTGAAGTTCTTTTAAATCTATATGTTTGCATACATTTTAATTCTTATAATTTATTTGTTTAAAATAACCAGGTTGTTTGTGGATAGAGTTTACCAAAGTGTGTATTTAGCTAAGGGCTCCCTGTGATATATTTAAATGCTTTTGGTCATCCTGTAAATTGGTATTTAGTGGTGAATTTCTTATTTCATTAGTTCTTTTGGGTTTGCAAAATTGTAAGATTTTAATTTATCATCCATTTTTTATCTGTTTGGCTAAAATATTATATACAGAGAAATGCCTCTTGATCTTTTATTTGATTATTCAGTTGTATAGTTCACATAAGAGAGGAAGATAAATGCTTAATCCTTTGTCTTTACTTACCAATTTCCAAAACAATGAATTGTTTCCCTAGGTATGTGTTCCCTCTGTCTTTCTCTGTGTGTGCACATTTTGGTATCATTAAAAACTCTTGAATAAAGACATTTCCTGTATTTTTATCCATTGTAATTATTATTCTTAATTATGGTTAACTAACCATCTTTGGCCCGTGGGAGTCTTCTTAAGTCAGCTGCTAAGTCCTTTTGATAATCCCCTAATAACATAAGTTTCCTTGCTTCAAGGCATAATAAGGTGTCCAGGCCCTTCTTGTATTTTTTATACCATGGTCTGTAATAACCAGTGGGAAATATTACCTGGAGACTATAATAGGGGTATTTATTGCTACCAGGCTGGTCATTGTTTCTAGGTCATTTCAGTGGACAGAACTATTAACTATATATATTTGAAAGACAAAATGCTTTAAGAATTCATGCTATTAATTCTAATTCAAAGTTAGGACTACAGGTTTATACTTAAGCTATCATACCCTACCTATCTATTTCCTTTCCTCCACACAGAAAATCTTAATTCTTAGTAATAATGGAAATGCTACAAATGAAATATCACGTATTTACCTTCTTTGATTTACCCCACATTACCCAGAAAGCAATTTAAGAAGAGCAATATCATACTATTAGCAGTATTATAGTTAAAGAAAGTGGCTTTAAATTTTTTTAAAGTAAGGTCTTTTCACCTTAGAGTATATACCACCAGATACATAAAAGTTGCTATAATTTAAAAACTCTAGAAAACTTATTTGTATAGTTACAGTATCAACAAGGTATTCATATATAGGAACTTTCATGGATTACAAAGAGAAGGCTGAAAGAGCTGTTAGAGGGAAGGAACTGGGTGCTCTGGCAATTTGGGGGATCCTCTCTATAAGCAACCAACAGATGCCTAAATATGGATTTTCTTTTTCACTTCTCTGAGAAATAAACTTCTGTTTTGTTCAAGGCATCTCTTTTTTGGTGACATGTTATACACAGGAAACACTAACCCTATTTGATACATTAAACTCTATTTGATAATTAAAGAAAATGGGAATAGCTAAAGGTAAAAATAGAAATAATTGAATAAGACAGAGATAAACAGAAGAACTATTACATGAATAACAATAAAAACCAAATTCCTGGTAAAGTTAAAGAAGGAAAAAGAGAGCCATCCAAACGGAAAATGATCAATGCCTAAATATGTCAGTTCATTAGCAGTTACAAAGTGGTCAGATTTGAAATCCATTATTTATTCTGCAGACTGAAATTTAGAAAAACAATCACGACAAAATATTAGTCATAATTTTATGCTGATTAAATTGGAAACTGTGCTTAATTATCATTTAGTTTTATAAAATTTTACAACTGAAACTTGTACTACAAATATCAATTAGAAAAAAGAAACAGACATCAAAGAAGCACTTCAATATAAAGCTCTTCATCTAGTTTTTATAGATGCATTCTTCTGAATTTCATAGGGAAAGAGCATTGCCATGTTATCTATATTGTATAGTGGCTGTACCAAAAAATTCTAAAACCACCCAATGTGCTTTCTAAAAATTGTTATTCTGTTACAGTTGTCCCAGTTTTCCCCTTTGCCCTCCTCCACCCATCCCACCCCCCACCCCAGTCAATCCCCACACCATCACCCATGTGCATGGGTCACTCATGTTGACTGGTCCCTTCCCCTTCTTTCCACCACTATCCCCTCCCCTCCAGTTGCTGTCAGTCTGTTCAGTGTTTCCAGAGCTCCTACCCTTTGTGACAGCATGGGTGGAACTGGAGAGCATTATGCTAAGTGAAATAAGCTAGTCAGTGTAAGACAAATCCATATGATCTCCTTATAAGAGGAATTTAATGAACAAAATAAACTAATGAACAAAATAGAACCAATGTACTTTTGAAATGTTAGATTTTTGCGCTAAAATCCGAATAAAATTTCTAGCACAGAATGGCCAAATGAACATACATATACATTTAAAACTTCTAAATGTATACCAGCAAATCAAATTCAGTAGTATCAAAGAGTCAATTCTTCACACCCAAGAAAACTCTATACCAGTAATTTAAGGAGAGTTAAATAGAAAAACTTATGCTTAGCAAAAAATTAATTGGTCAAATAAATCCCTATATGAATTGTATCAATAAAATCTATCTGGTAAAATAAGATAGTCATTAATAAATCAAAATCAAATAATTAAAAATATAACAACAGGAAATGTTCTTAAGTATTAGAAATAGAAATATGCTTCTTAACTCAAAGGAAAATATGTAAAGGTGCACACATAGATGAATTTCCCTATTACATATAATAGATAACTTTTTTAAATCAAAAAGAAAATAAAGAAAACAAGGATGTTCACCATTATCATTATTATTGTTTTTAAAGTCCTGGTTGACACAGTAAAATGGAAAACTAAAAATGGACATATTACCATTTATATATAGTATAACTCTCCAAGATTAAAAAATATTGTGAATAAGATTTTGATAAATATCTAAAATCATGACTTTTGTGCCTTGCAGTAACACTTGTTACAAAATATGTAGATTGTGACATCTGCATTAAAATAGATTGAAAACAGATTCTGTTTATAATAGCAAAGCATTACATGTCTAGTAGTACTTCAATAAGATACATACAAAACCCCATAGGATTTACCAAAAAATACAAACAAAAGACAAATAGCTTTATACTATAAAGATATAAATAATATATATGTTTAATGCTGTAGATATAAAAAGCCTACTGGGCTTTTTAAAAACATGCTGAAACCCTTCAAACATTTATCTGGAAGAATAAATATCTAAAAATGTTAAGAAAACTTAGAGGAATAAAGGAGTTAGTAGGGAGTGAACTTGTTAGATACTGAAACTGATTGCCATGGGGTATACACTATCATAAGAAGGTACTTACATGAGAGTTACAGATCAATAAATGAGGATATATGGCAAAAACAATGCCTACATATATTAAAATACAACATTAGTTGAAGATGACAGTATGAAATAGATTGGAAGGAGAGAAACTTAATGAAAAAGAGATAGGAAGAAGTTGGCTAAAGTTAGAGGAGAAGAAAATCATAGATCCTTTCCTCATACTATGTTCAAAGTAAGTTAAGGTGGTTTAAATGATTTAATGTAAAATAATCCTGGAAAGTTGGAGAAGACATAGGAAAAAAGATCCATAGGTTTAATTATTAAAGATGTAGTATTTTGGGACATTAAATTGTATAACCATATATCTGCAACAGATTAACAGAGGGTTATAGACTTAATTATTAATTAGAAAAACCATTAAGGATAAATGGAGTGGTGGGGAGAGGTTATAAGGGGGGTAAATGGTAATGGGAAAACTATAAAAAAATAAATTAAGAAAGAATACATGGACAAATGAAAAATCTGATGAATAAACATTTTTCAAAGAAAAATATGTTGTTAACTAGTATACTTACATGTTTATCCAGTTAAGAAATATAAAATCAGATAATAGGTTGCAAAATTAAGAAAGCTTTTTTTGGTTTTAGGAATTTATTTTTAGAGAGAGGGGAAGGAAATTAGAAAGAAGGAAAGAAACATCAATGTGTGGTTGCCTCTTGTGTGCCCCCTACTGGGGACCTGGCCCACAAACTAGGCATGTGCCCTGGCTGGAAATAGAAGTGGAGACCTTTTGGTTTGCACTCAGTTCACTGAGCCATACTAGCCAGGGCTGGTGTTTCTTTCTTTTTCTTTCTTTCTCTTTCTTTCTTTCTTTCTTTCTTTCTTTCTTTCTTTCTTTCTTTCTTTCTTTCTTTCTTTCTTTCTTTCTTTCTTTCTTTCTTTCTTCCTTTCTTTCTTCCTTCCTTTCTTCCTTTCTTCCTTTCTTTCTTCCTTTCTTCCTTTCTTCCTTTCTTTCTTTCTTTCTTTTTAAAATAATGCCCTTTGTTGGTAATTTTTTGGTGAAACATTTATTCCTTCCTGTTGGTAGGTACATAAATTAGTATTTTTCTGAACATAATTTAGCAGTATTTATTGAAATCTCAGAAATGTTTACATTTACTTTGACTCAGAAATTTTAATTCTGTGCACCTAAATATTGATGAAGAAGAGCAAAAAATTAAAAAAAAAACAGAGCAAATACTAAGATTGGGGGAATAGTTATATAAAATAGCATTATGTTACTATAGAATATTATCTCCAACCAGCTTTGTGTGCATCTCTTCCCAACTCTGCATTCAGTGACATCATCTTGATAACTTGAAATTGGCTGCATTAGGAGTATTTACTCCATATGAATTAGAAAATGCTACATAGAAGGGCTCTTCCTCCCCTTAGAGTTCCTGTTGTTAACTTTCAGCACATTATGGATTACACCTGGACTAGGCTTTGGAAATTATAGCTCGATTTTCTTTTTTTGTTAATCAGTATACAAACGTGTCTAAGTTTGCACAGTGTATTAGTGCCATAATTTTTTTCCCAAATTCCTAATTTGAGATATGTGTTGTTTCTAATTAATAATTTATTTAAATTAGAAATCAAGGAAGAATGACTTGAAAGTTTCTTAAATATTCAGAATAACATTTTAGATGTTCCTAGTTGTCTTTCATATAGATTTTATATATTTAATACATATTATATTTATTTAAATTATGTTCTATAATTCTAATTAATCTTTAGATTTTAAATTAAAATTAAGTGAAGATAAATTCTCACTTTCAAATAATACCTCTAAAAATATTGAGTTTTACTGCATATTTTTAGTTACAATTTAAAGAATACATACTTTTTAAAATCCTCAGCAATTTAGTATGCTTCCAGTACATTTAACTTAGTGATATCAGAATTCTTTTTCACTCTTACTCTAATAAGTACTAGAAGTCTTTAAATTCTAAGATGACATTAGTGATAACAGTAATACCAATAAATATTTAATTTTACTTAATAACACCTGGACTATTTGGTAAATATATGTACAAAATGAAATGATAAGAATAAGCTATGGATATTAATCAGCTATTTGAAAAGTATCAAACACTTGATAAACTTGAATATTTTTCTATTTATTTGAAAAAAGAAAATATTTGTATGCTAATTTAGAACCTATAAATTCAAATATTGGATCATGTGGGTCCACAAAATGAATCATCTGGTAAGTGTAGCTTCCCTCTTATTTACAAGGCCCTTTTACCTGTTTAACTTCTATATCCATCCTTCCAGCTTCAGTTTCGATTGTGTTTCCTCCGTTCTATTTCCATCTTACCCCTCTCAGAACACTTTTCCTATTTGATTGTAATTGCCTCTTTTTTCATCAGTGATCCATTAGACTGGAACTATACCTTGTTTACTACTGTACCTCTGTGTCTCCCACAGCCCTGGTAATAACTGTTGCTCTATAAATAATCATTGGACAATTAGTCAGGACCTTTCAGCATTTCTGACAGAAAGTAGGCTTCTTAAGGATAGGTATTTCATCCCCAGTACCAAATACCTCATTAGAGGCACTCCATAAATATTCTGGAAGAATGAAAAAATAGAAGGGAGGCAACTGTGGCATCCCCCAGGGGGTGCTAAAGGCCCAAGTCTTGTTTACTTATGACTTCAGCCAGACTAAAATTGCATGCACTGTTTCAGTTTCATTCAACAAATATTTATTAAGTGCTGTGGGTTTCCTTAGAATTGTGAAGGTAACCAAGACTCAGTTCTTGCATTGGGGCACTTGAAAGCTGTTGTGGCAACTACTGCAGCCAACAAATCACATCAAGATTGCCCACTGAAGGCAAAGCACTTGACATCAAGATTTCAACAGTAATTTAAAAGGTGCTGCAATGCCGAATATGCACCACAGACCATTCTGGATCACTTCCAGTTGTGCTTTGAGATTCCCATCTTCTTAGGAAATCCTGAGACTTGGGACAATTTCCCCCACCCCACCCCCCAAAATATCTAGGGTTGATGAAAAATTCAAAAGCTCGCTAGAAGCAACTTTTTGTGCCTCTCTGGAAGCAGGTTTAGGATTGACCAGACCTAATTAGCATAGAAACTTCATCCCTCTTGGTCCTTGAAGTCAAGTTATATTCCATTTGATGGTCAGTAGATGCATTTGATGGTCAGTAGTTGCCTTTGAATTAATGGTCACATGCATTTGGCCATACGCCCAGAAATTTGCACACAACCAGAGTTGCCTATGGGGATAATGACCACTTCCTGGCCATGGCTTCTAATTGCAAATGGCTATAATACCATAATCTGAACAGAGGTTAGAAGACAGCTGGGCAGAATTTTCCATAGTGCAATTGAATTTTTGTTTTCTCCTGACAATAATTAAACAGTCCCAACTATGCTTAATTAGGGAGTATAGTTTCTGAGTTACCAAGGCTTGTTTATTACCAAAACAAAACAAAACAAAAACAAACCTACTTATCATTGTGCTCTAAATTAAGTTGGAATTTCTAATTCTAGGCAAAAAAAGTAGTTTGGAAATTTATTTTAACTGCTAAGAACTTTTCAACAGAGTTTTTGTATTTTTACTGCTAAATTGTGAATTAGATGAGCAGAGTAGCAATTCTGAATACAAATTGCTTGGATAACTCCCTGTGTCTTACTGAAAATTTATATCTTAATATTAGATTTTGGCAAAGGCATATTCTGTGAGCAAGATATAAGTTCTGTTTTCATAAGAACCCATACTAGAGAGTAGAAATGGCCATGGGAGGGTCCCAAATCTTATCTACCTCTTAGGTACTATTAAAGACTAAAATGTAACCTAGAGCAATGAGGTGATAAAGGATTAGGAAAAAGGGAGAGGTTAATGCAAAACATTACCTTGTTTGAGGAACCAGATATTTGCCTTTCTTCTCATGCAAAGAACTGACACAAGTGTTTCTAAATAAATGCTGGTTCAACAAAGAATGTGTTCCTTCAATAGCGAGAGCTGTATTTTTGTGTTATGCTGGCTCACCACACATTTAAAATTACATACATTCTAGCACTTTAAATTTATACCTTCATTTTGGACATTCATTTAGTAGGTCAAATCATCATTGTATTTCATCAGTATGGTGGATTTTAATTCATTTAACATTTTAATCTTTCATTAGTTTTTCATTTAAGAGGATTTCATGGCATGTACAGGATTTGTATAAATTTGTGTGCAGTAAATTTATTCTTTTAACAGTTTTATTCTTTCATCAGAAATTCATTTAAATGGATTCCGCTATATATCACTTCCACTTCCAGTGCAGCTTTAGGTCAGGCTGTAATTGATGCAAAAGCAATGAGGTATTAAAAGAGATAGGAAATATCTGAAATTGGAAAGAGTTCAAGAAGTGGGCCATTGTAAGGGCATTACACTCCTCAGATAAGGTGGGGAGGAGATAATAATATAGCATTTTGATCTAAAGCCTTGCATGCTTTATAATTTCAATTCACAACAAAGTCAAAAAGATCTATTTTATCTACGCTCATGTCTTTAAAACAAAATTAACTGCTTCAGTGCCTAAAACAGCCCCCATATGGCCACGTGAATGCGCACACTTGTCTCTACCATCCGTTTCGAATTAATGGCACAGCTCTCGGTGCACATTCTATCTCCTCCCTCCCCTCTGCCGACATTCATTAAATGACAACCAAGAGATAAACATTAATGTAATAAATACAGTAGCTATGGAAATAACCCAGGGAAGAGGTGCATTCTATCATGTTTCTGTATAGAAGTAGATGAAAATCACCCGTAGTGCATTACAGTTGGCGGCAGAAACTGCAGCATGAGAGATGCCCCTTGCAAAGAGCAGAGATGCTGGTGCTTGCTTTGTGCACAGCACAAAAGTGAAGGGTGACCTTGAGAAAGTCCTCTTTGCTCTCTAGGTCACTGCAAAGAAAGCGACTTGCTTTTATGGTCTATACTGTAAGAGAACATTAATGTCATTGATTGGTGAATGAAAGGTGTTAGAGAAATGATAGGTGAAAAATCAATATTTGTCTTTGGGAAGACAATGCCTCAGGAAGAGCTATTCTCACCACACACACATAAAATGGTGATTTTGTGAGATGATGGATGTGTCACTAACCCTAGTGTAATCATTTCACATTATATATGTGTATCAAATCATCACATCATACAACTTAAATTATATGTTATATGTCAATTAAAGCTTAATAAAGTTAGGAGAAAAAAGACAAAGAAGGAAAGTAGAAAGAAAACAAAAGGAAAAAGGAGGGAGTGATTTTCTTTGCGATGTTGTCATTGTATTTAACATACTCCTTTACGATATTGACAACCACTTCTGTTTTACCTCTGGTTTATGGGCACAGTGAGTGCCTGCCATGCCAAGTGTCTAATAATTTGTTGTCAAACTGAACTGAATAGTTGTACTGAATTGAAAGAAGAAATTTAAAAATCCTGGGAAAGATGACCCCAGCCCATCATCCTTATCTCCATTCCCTGTGTAAGGCCATAATATAATCTGGTGTTAGAAAAATGAAATCAATTTACTTATCATTCTGTTTCTAGAGCCTGCCTCTTTACTGCATCTGGCTAGGAAGAGAATGTGGTTGAGAGATAAGAGACTGCACTCAAACTAAATATTTAAATTAGCGTTTATAACGAGACTGATGCAGCTTGGCCATGAAAGATTGCAGGAGGGTTGTAGGAGGATCATATCTTATTTCCACTCTAATGTCATGCTCAGCTCTCTTGTGGCTCCTTTTATCAAAATATTGAGGGCCTCATTCAGTGCCATCTATAGATCTATGGCAGTTTTTATGAGTTAATAAGTGAGTTGGGATCAATCACTAAATTTCTCTGTAGGTTCAGTATAGAGCTTCATGGTTCCAGATCCCACAGGACATTCTATAATTGATTGAGGTATAGAAAGTCCAGTATATTTTCATTCACATTAAAAAATACTTTACTTTTCTACAATGGCCTAAGAGAGAAAGGGAGAGGCAAAGGAATAGGAATTTTTTTTCCCCAGGGCTTCCAGCACTTCAAAGGACTGTAGCTGTCAAATCTAATCAACAGTTTTTCAGGTCCATTTGTGAGGATCCTTGCTTTCCAAAGGCATATATGTACCAGGCCATTTATAACATAATGTGAAAGTATCTTACTCAAGGGGAATTTTATTTAGATCTAACTTATCAACCTAGTTGTCAAATGACAACTGGGAAGGTGAATTACACTGTGTGGACAATTTTATAACCTTTCAAATAATAATTGCCAAGATGTTTTTGCAGGCATGTATTGATGGAGGCTGACAGATGTTGAAAGAAGAGTGACACACCACACCATAGAACTGAGGATAAAAACCATCATTCCACTTGTTCTTCCTCTATTGCTAGTTTTGTAACATGTGAAAATTTGTTTTCAAATGCAAAATATGAACCTGGATCCATGTTTACCTAACTGACCCTGCATATGTGTTTTCTTTAGCTTTGGCTGTTCTTCCTACCAGCAACCTTGCACCAGCAATTTCAGATCAGTGTGCCTATCTAGATGATTTTCTAGTTATATCTCTTCTTTTATATTGGTAAGATCTTGACTTCATACTTGAGTAATCTGGTTCAGGAAGAGATCAGAAAGTCTGCAAGTCTGTAGTCATCTATCGGTTTCACAAAGACTGAGCCCCACCGTATATTAGCGTACAGGAGCACTATGAGTATTTTAATAATGGTACAAAAAGTTCCCCCTGATTTTTTAATATTCATATTGTCATAGTATATAATTTTTCATTCTTTTACTTTAGTTTTTATGAAATGTATTGAGGTGACATTGGTTAATAAGATTATATAGGTTTTAAGTGTACATTTCTATGGTACCTGATCTATATATTGAATTGTGTATCTACCGCCCAAAGTCAAATCATTTTCTGTCACCTTATATCTGTCCTCCTTTACCCATTATTATCCCCCACCCCCTTCCCTCTGTTGACCACCATACTGTTGTCTGTGTCTCTGAGTCTCAGTTTTATATCCCACATACAGTGGTTCCAGATCCCACAGAATCCTATGTTGCTTAGCTTTTTCTGACTGACTTATTTTGCTTTCAACTTACCTTTTTTTTTTTTTTTTAAGTCAGTTTATTGTAGACAGGATACAGTTGGGCCTTTTTTATATTCACTTTACCAACTTTGTTTTCTAATTGGTATATTTAGATCCTTTGTATTGAAGGTTAATTATTTACATGATAGATCTTAAATCTGCCAGATTGTTTGTTTTCTGTTTATTCCTTCCATTTCTCATACCCCTATTTCTCTTTTCTTACCTTTTTGTGAGTTACTTGACTATTTTTAGGATACCATTTTGATTTATTTTTAATGTTTTTATTATATTTCTTTATATAATTTTCTTAGTGTAGCTCTTAGCTCTAGGTATTATACATATGTAACTTATCACAGGGTACCAGTCTTGATATTTTACTACTTGCAGTGAAGTGTAGAGTATATCTTTTTTCCACACTTTTATTTACAATCTATTTGTTTCTTTGAACCTAGAGTTTGCCTTTTATATTGTGCCAATCTGTTTTTTGATCAGAGTTCTTAATCCATCTATGTTTAATGTTAATTACTAATAAGGTAGAATTTACCTCTTACATTTTGATATTGGTTTTCTGTGTCTTACATTATTTTGTTTTTCTATTCCTCCATTACTGCTTTTTGTTTTAAAGACACAGGGTCAGGCAGAAGTAATGCCTGAGTGTGGTTGGTAGGGTAATAATATGGGTGTAATAATTTATAGTTTTAATTTTAACATTTCACCTAAAAGTCATATGGTGTGCTTGAGTGTGATATTATTATGTTACAGAATTACATGCTTATGATTTTGTAATAAAAGATTTTGTAATAAAAAGGGGCATTATCTATGCCAGACCCTGTATTTTATAGTATATCATTTAATTCTCTTGTTCTTTCTTTTACTATGTTTTATTGAATTATTTTCTTTGTTGTTGCCCCTGAGATTACAGTAACCTCTTAATTTATAACAACTTACTTCCTATTAATGCCATATTAATTTCGATAGTATAAAATACTTTTATATAGCTCTGTTCCCTTACCTTTGTTTGGGCTATCACTGCAATACAGTTTACCTCTTTATACATTATAAACTTGCCAACACAGTTTTATATTATTGCTTTATGCAGTTGTCTTTTAAATCAGATAGAAGAAAATCATTTAAAGCAGACATACTTTTATATTTACCTACATAGTTACCTTAACCAGTTGTCTTTATTTTATTATGTGGATTCAATGCTGTCTAGTGTTCATTCATGTCAGCCTGAAGGACTCCCTTTAGTATTTTTTTTTAGCAGTAATGATGAATTATCTCAGTTTTTATGTATCTGGGAATGTTTTGATATTTTTCTTATTGTTTGATATAGAATCCTTGACTGACAGTCTGTGTGTGTGTGTGCGCGCGTGCGCACATGTGCAGTTTGAATGTGTCATCCTACTGCCTTCTGGCCTCAGTGGTTTCTCATAAGTCAGCTACCTGTTAATCTTAATGAGAATCTCTTGTACATGGTGAGTTATTTCTCTCTTGTTACTTTCAGGAATTTTTTTTTCTTCAATAATTTTCTTGTGATATACCTAGGTGTGAATGTCTAACATTGCCACTACTTAACATTGACTTTTTTGACCTTACTATGGAAGTAAAGCCTGTTACCAAAATGTCTGAGCTTTTCTCATAAGTTACCCAAAGGGTAACCTTACATCCCTCCAGCCTAAGTACATATATAGATCTGAATTTTCCCTCAGAGACCTCTGAATAGCGTTTGTTTGAGATGCCTACACTTGCTGCCCTGCGATGAAGGCCAGTCTCTGATTATTCATCTACCACCTGGGTTACTCTTCTCATAAGCTAAGGACTGCTTTTATCTCCTTTCTTTTATGGGTTTCAATAAAATATTCTCCAGAATATTCTCTGCCGTACTTCTAAGAAGGAACAACTATCTTCATGTGAATAAAACTCATGGTGCCTTACACAACATTATGGAGGTAGGGTCAGTGACTTTCTTTCCTTTGACCATCTTTTTTCAAGTTCTTCTTTACTTGGATGAAGATGACAACTTTAGGAGCTAAAGGAGCTATTGAGATTACTGTGCTTCAGTAGGACATAATTACTTTGGAAAGACAGGAAAATGTACCACAAGAGTAAAGAGACATGAATTGGGCAGAAGGGCAGGGCCATATAATTTTGTGGGGTTTTTTTACTAGATTCCTTTTCTGCCTTCTCACCAAAGGCAAAATTCAGTAAAGTCATAATTTGGTGACCTGTCTTTCAAAATAATTGAGATAAGTGATGTATCCATCACTTAGCTCATTTCCAAATTAACTATATGGTTTGGAAAGAGGCTGTGTAAGCAAGTAGCATAGGACTTTGAGTATAAGTAATTCTCACAAGTGGAAAAATAAACCGATTTTGATGAGTTTCACAAAAGGAACTGTGTGAAAAGGACCAATGCTGATCCCCAGCATTGGTTTACAGGGAATATACTTCCTTATCACTTTATTTAGGGAGACTGGATATGTTCAGATGATCAGTATTCCCTATATTTCAAGAAATTGCTACTTCAAAGGAGAGCAAACAACTACCAGACAACTGAATGAGAAGCGTGTTATAGTATTTCTCTCTTATGTTTGACTTTTTTGTGTGTTTTTATAGTTTTGTTTTAAATGTAATAGTGGCTATTTTCAAATTATTAAAAAAAAACTTCATAAAAATGTGATAGAAAAAGGTACCAAGCAGAGCCTACCATACTAACACAAAAGCATAAATCACAGTGATTGTGTGTTTATTAGATTCAGGATGGGATTACTGAGGGAGAAGCCTGATATGGCTGGACCCCAATAGTTCTTCTCAGTCTTGGAAGACTTTTATGTATGTTTTTATAGCCTCACTACAGGAGGTCATCTAATATTCCTACATGAATCTCCTTACCTTCCTATGGCTAATGAAATGCTTTGGTGCCAAAACTATTATTTTTCAAACAGGGCCTGGTTCATAAGCTTGGCACATAAACCAGGGAGATTTTAAATACTGTCATAACAGGCTAGAATAGCTACTCCTGATTACAATTGGTCATTGCAAAAACTACAGATCTGCTGTTTGTAAAGCTGGTGTTTGTCATCAGATTAAGGAAATATTTTAAAATATAGGCAAGATGGAGCACTTCTTGTAATGTATTCTAGTTCTTCATTAGCTTAATATTATGGGTCATCACATTAATAAAGATATGGTTAAACCAAAGAAGATATTGAAAAAGCAAAGAAGGGGTGAAAACAAATCTTATGTGTAGAGATTAAAGGAATAGGGCCTATTTAGTTTAGAGATGAGAAATTGAAGGGAAGTTTTGAACACTACTTTTAAATTTATTAAAGATTTATATAAGGAATGCATTTAACAGTTATTCTTTCTGTCCATGGAAGACAGAACAAGAAAACAGATTTAACTCCTTATTTATTATTATTATTATTATTATTATTATTTTACTTGCTGATTAACTACTTAGTTATATATTAATGGAGTTTATTTCCCATCACTTAAATCACTATCTGACAGTAATTTCAACCCTAAGAGTTGTGCATTATTTTTTTCAGAGCCCAGGGGCACCATTGGGTACTCTTGAGCAATAGCTCTATATACTAAATAGTACAGGGTGATCTGATACTAGCTCACTGATCATTTAGTTATAGATCAAAAACTGACTTTAAGAGATCATCTGGCCCAGGCTCTTGAAGGGAATAATACATCATACAAAACATAGGTTTTTATTTACTTCTTGTAGCTCTCCAGGGATGGACCTCCACATCCTTTCTCAGTGAGAAACACACACATACACTAACGGATGCATATATATATATATTGCATACATTCACTGAACATATGAAAGCAGTGTGTCAGATGCTGTTGGTGAGAGAATGAGTGGAGGGAGCTGAGGGAAAGAAGGCTCCAGTGGGCAAGTAAGTAAATAGTGAATGCAGAGGAAATGATTTATGAAACTTATGTTTAATTTTTAGTTCTTTTCATATGACTCAAAATTATGTAAACACTTTAAGAAACTTTAATTCATAATTAGTTAAAAATCAAGTAACATGCTATGCCTACATATGTCCTCAAACTGGTCAAAGGGGCAGATTAAACTTCAAATAACAGAAATAACTAGTGTTATCAAGATTAGTAGTTGAGTTTTAAAAAAACTGATAGATTTTCTTTCTGAAGAGAGTTGAACACCTATATTTCATTTTATAAATCATTAGTATTTCTGTTTTTTCCAATAACATAAATGTAATATTAATTTATGGTACAAGAAGGAAATGAGTCTTGGTAAATTTTGATATGTTGAGTCATAAATCAATTTTTTTAAATTAAAATACTATTTTGAGTCTTTTGCACCATGACTTGAAAATCACTATTCTGCGCCATTATTATTTCTTCTCTTTATGAATGAATGTGGGTGGTACCTATGATTCCAATTTTCTGTTTTGAGAGTTATACCTCCAGGCTGAGGTGCCACCTCAATATGTCAAAGGACTAGTTCCCAGCTTACTGTGCTCAGTTTCTTTCTGACAGCTGTGAAACTTGCATTTTATAATGAGATATAAATCATAGAAAAGTGTTGTCTATAAAAGACTTCAGTAGGTATAAAAGCAGACATATAAGTGTTTATGTCAGTGGTGCTGTAAATTAAAAAAAAGAACATTAGAATTAAGGGCATCATTAGAGATTAAGTTAATGTAACCATTGTTAATATAATGAGAATGGTTTGTGTGGCATCAATGTAACCTGGCAGCCAAGGAGAGTGGACTGGAATGTGCATATGTGAGCAATGATGACTTCACTGTACTAGTCATTGGAGCCAGTAGATGCCATTGAGTGAGCATGTGCACTGTGTGGCCATCATATTCAAAATGACTGACTCAGTAAAACAATGAATGTGCATCAAATTTTGCATTAAGCTTGAATATTCCTCCATGGAAACTATTCAGATTTTTCAGAAGGCTACAGCTATGGGTAACTGTTGATTGGCAGCTTCATCATGACAATGTGCCCACTCATGCATGATGTCTCATGCAGAGTTTTTTAGTAAAACATCAAATCACCCAGGTGACTCAGCCCCTCTACAGGCCATATTTGGGGCCCTGAGACTTCTGGCTTTTCTGCAAACTAAAATCACCTTTGAAAGGGAAGAGATTTCAGACCATAGATGAGATTCTGGAAAATATGATGGGACAGCAGCTAGTGATTGGGAGAGCAGTGTGAGGTGACAAGGTACCTACTTTGAGTGGGGGTGAGGTGTCACTGTCTTATGTACAATATTTCTTGTATCTTCTTTAATAAATGTCTATTTTTCATATTAAATGGTTGGATACCTTCTGGACAGAACTCGTATATCATGTTTGGATTAAGTTCCTATGATGGTAGTCAAGTCTCGGTCTAATGGATGCAGGTATGACATAAGACATGTGATAATCTTTGACATCCTTCTGTGATTTCCCACAAGACAGGGAGAAGGAGATAGGAAATATTTTCATTTCCTACTCACACACACTTTAGCATAGCCATAGTGTGGCATTACTGTAAGGACCTTAGTCATATAAAATGGAAAGGAAGAATTTAGGATTGTAGCATAAAAAGAGTACTCTTTTTTATTAAGGTGAAAATTTGCTTGTGTCCTAACATATGGAGAAAAGATTTATTAAAGAGTTTAATTGTGGTATTGGTAATTTTAGTACTCAGCTGCTTCTTTTATTATTATCTTTTCATATTTTCTCTATTTAATATCTCAAAGGGTTTTGGGGGAAAACTGGACAAGTAAGATGTCTACCCAGTTAGTGTTCCTGTCTGCCTTCTTCTCTAGCCTCAGTGAACTCTTATTAGTTAGTACTGATTTAGTATATAAATGAGGTCAGTGTGGACCTGAACACTCTTATTTAATTTACCAATCAGGCAAGTTGTAACATTTAGTTAAAAAATATGTCATGATCAAGTATATATACATGTAATGTTATACCATATAATTCCAGAAAACCAGATAAAATATTGGTCCAAACACATATTTGGGTATCTACTGTGTAAAAAGTATTAAATATGTGCATGAGAGTGATAAGTTCTCATTACACAAATGGATATTTTACTTATATAACTCTAAATATCTAGATATTTAAGAAATATCCAGCTGATTGAATGTTTCTATATTTCATGCAGATATTTGATAATATTTACTGATGTATTTGCTCAGGCAGCAAGTATGTGGAGATATGTAATCCTTTACATCTAAAATGAGTTTGGGTAGCAAGAGGGACATAGTATTAGGAAATTGTATGCATTTTCTCTTTTCATTATATGTCTCATGTTTCCAATTATTCTTTCACCATGGTCAAATTTTAAGATTAATATTCTATCAGTCAAGATTTAGGCTAGGTGCATTTAGGGTGAATCATTTCCTATTTTGTATCAGGCTTATATTTCCACTTGGACAGATTTCAAGTCTATTGGCTTGGATGCTCTGTCTATAGATTTATTTGATTCTTAAATAACAGTTTGAGAAACTCTAATGTTGCTGATGAGGCTTGCAATGATGATTTACAAGAAAACCTATTTGTTTCTCTATATTTGCTTGTTTGCACATCATTTCTCCTGCTGGATTATTGAGCAGAAGGAACTGTAAAACCACAGGGGGACAGTTTAAATGGGATAATGCAAACATTAGAGAATGATTAACAATAATTTCACAAAGGTGGAAGGTAAGCTGTTCATTTTTATGGAATGGAACAAATGTGTTTGGAATGATTAACAAAAAAGATAAATAAAAAAATAGAAAAATGTTGTCACTCAATTCTACTTGGATAATAAGCCATATGTGATATAAATGCAGATTCTTCTCCAAATTCACATACTTAACATTATTAAATGTTAAACTTCAGCTAGACTCTGGCAAACAAGTGGCACAGAATGTAAAATCCACAGTGCTTAAACACCAGCCATCTCACTCAGTTAAAAGGCAGTTAATGTGATGTGTACTATTTTTTAATTATTTACCCTACATAATCCAGTATAACTCATTGCTTAACAATAGCATTTCAATAAATCTTAAACCATCTTCCAAAACTAATATACCAGACAAGTCACTTTAAATTCTGAAAGCTTCAAATTATATTGTAAAATAAAGAAAATTCATCTGTACATTTATTTATCATTCATTCATTCATTCATTCTGCATATATTTATTTTCCATGCAGAGCCTTTACCCTTGCTGTTGTGAGAAATGCAAAGAAATTTGTATAATGTGCATCCTGCAGAAGTTGGGCATTGCCATGTCTATTAAAATAAGTTTGTTACTGTCCAGAGATACTTATTTCTTCATCACTTATGCTAAGTTTGGACCTATCTGCCTTAATTTCTGGAGAGTCACTACTGCAATTCTCTGAAACAACTTCTAATATCTCCCAAATAGCTTTCCCTCACTGCTTTGCGGGCAAAGGGAAAAATCACCCTTCCATCCTATTTTTTCTTTTTTTTTTCTTTTTCTTTTTGGCTCATTGAATAATTAAATTCACATGAACTATATTGACAAGAACAAAATCAAATTTAATTTTGTGTGTGGGAATCCCACATACATAAGAAAATTGGAGACCCTCTATACATGAGAGATTAAATGACAAAAAGGGAAAATAAGGTATATATGAATATGACATTTTGAGCCAAGGATGAGGTAAGGCAGCTTGAAGTTTTAGAAGGTCATTGCAGGATCATAAGAAGAGCAGATGTTCAGCCATATAGATTAAGTCAAAAAAGTGTCTCCATTAATCTCATATTATGAACAAGGCACCCAAGTCAAATTCTTCTAGGTAAAGGTGGAGGGGCAGTAGTTTTGCTTGAGCTAGCGACATCATGAGCAGGACCTCGGTTGTCTTTATCTAGGTATAATTAAGCATACCACAGAGGGACATGTTGGGATGACTCATTCTGAACCCTATAGTTTCTTGCCTCTGTTTGGAGGTAGATGGAACCTGAGAACTTTGAAATCACTGTCTCTAGACCTTGCTAAGACAGCACCCCACATGGTTAACCTTATTCCATGTTTACTACCCTCTTATCCATGGATCTAAAGAATGCAAAGAAGATGCTCTGGAACTTGGTAATATGAGAGTTGTTCATTCCTAGGGGGTTCAAGATAGTTCTTGAATCTTAAACCCTTGGTAAAAAAAATGTGGCAAATGGACTAGTATCATGGGCATCTCTTGAGAGCTCCTTAGAACAGCAAAATCTCAGGTGCACATTAAAGGCAACAAATCAGAACCTTCATTCACACACAAATTGGGGTTTCAGGAGCACTATGATGAACTACTGGAGGAAAAATGAATTAGAGGAGTTCTCCTTTATATTTTTTGAGTTCCGATCAATTAAGGCACAGTTGGTCAGAGTCAGGTTTAATGAAATCTTGTGTTCAATACCATGGAGACAATTTAGGATAGCGATTATGTTGCTCAACAATGTTTCCCAAATGCTAGCACAGTGCTGACATGCACTAAATAGACATATGTTGAATGAGTTTATGCATCCTGCCTAGCGTAGAGTATAGAGTTCTTTCTATACATAGTATATGCTTGTGGACCAGAGATTTGCAGATAGAAATTTTATGTTTCAACCTTTATTTCCCAATGCCTAAAATTCTATTACATTCAATCTTATAAATTACTAGGTAAATGCATCCCATTCTGTCAATCTGTAATATGCACTAAGCTCTACAACTATTCCCTTTCCCAGGAAGTTTGAATTAAAGAATGAAAAGAGATTTTCCTATATGGATGTAAGATGGTGGCAGAGTCAGTGGAAGCTACATTAACCTCCTCCTAGGACCAAACTGGAATTACAACTAAACTGTGGAAAAATCATCCTGAATAGCCAACTGGAGACTAGCTGGAGAGAAGCCTTATAACCAAGGACTTACAGAAGAAACCACACCACCACATTGAGACTGGCCCAACAGAGGGAGCCACAAGCTGTGGATTGCTGATAGCTGCAAATAGGTTGCCCAGGGCCAGACACAGGGAGCATCTGACATAGGTCTATACTAGAATCTTTGTAGATCTACCTAATACATAGGAACAAACACAAAGAGAGCCAAAATTGGAAGACAAAAAAATAGGCCTCTAATGAAAAACAAGAGAATTCTCTAGAAGAAGAACTAAATAAAAGGGAGACAAATAATTCACCATATATAAAGTTCAATGTAATGATTGCAAGGATACTGAACAGAATGAAAAAAGACACAGAAACCATAAAAAATGACCAGTCAGAAATAAAGAATGCAATATTGGAAATAAATAACACTGGAAACAATAAACAGTAGGTTAGATGAAGCAGAGGACTGCATCAGTGATTTGGAAGACAATGTAGAAAAAACAAACCCAAACAGAGCAGTAAAAAGAAAAAAAAAAGAATAAAGAAAAATAATTTAAGGGACCTGGGGCACACGAGGAAGCATAACAACATCTGTATCATGAAAATGCTAGAATGAGAAGCAAGAGAGGAAGTGATTAAGAACTTATTTGAAGAAATAATGACTGAATACTTCCCTAACCTGGTGAAAGAAAAAGACAAAAAAATCCAAGAAGTACAAAGAGTCCCAAACAAGAAAGACACAAAAAGGTCCACACCAAGACACATCATAATTAAAATGACAAAGCTCAAAGACAAGGAGAAAAATTCAAAAGCCACAAGACAAAAGCAATTACTTACCTACAAGGGAGTTCCCATAAGACTGTTATCTGATTTCTCAACAAAAATTTTTCAGGCCAGAAGGGAGTGGCATAAAATATTTTAAGTATTGAAAATGAAAGACCTATAACGAAGGCTACTTTACCCACCTAGACTGCCATTTAAAATCAAAGAAGAATTAAAGAGCTTCCTAGAAAAGAAAAATGTAAAGGAGTTTGTTACTACCAAATCAGTATTGCAAAAAATGTTAAAGGGCTTAGAGAAAGAAGAAGGAAGAGGATGAAGAAGAAGGAGGAGGAGGAGGAGGAGGAGGAGGAGGAGGAGGAGGAGAAGAAGAAGACGACAACGACGACAGAGGAAAATAGTTAAAAAATAAAGTGGCAATCAATATGTGTCTATCAATAATCACTTAATTGTAAATGACCTAAATGCTCCAATCAAAAGACGTAGAGTAGTTGAATGGATAAGGAAACAAAGTCCGCCCTGGCTGGTGTGGCTCAGTGAATTGAGTGCAGGCCTGTGAACCAAAGTTTTACCAGTTTGATTCCCAGTCAGGGCACATGCCTGGGTTCAGGCCAGGTCCCCAGTGGAATGTGCAAGTGAGAGGCAACCACACATTAATGTTTCTCACCCTATCTTTTTACCTCCCTTTCCTCTCTCTAAAAATAAAGAAATAAAATCTATTTTTTAAAAGCTTTAAAAAAAGAAAAAAGAAAACCAAGGTCCACATATATGCTGTCTTCAAGACACCCAACTAACAACAAAGGTTACACACGGGCTAAAGTAAAGGAATGGAAAAAAGATATTTCATGCAAACAGAAAGGAAAAAAAGCTGGGGTAGCAATACTTATATATGGCAAAATAGCCTTTAAAGCCAAGGTTATAGTAAGAGAAAAAGAAGGACACTATGTAATGATAAAGGAAAAAATCTAACAAGAAGATATAATCCTAGTATACATTTATGCACCCAACATAGGAGCACCTAAATATGTAAAGCAAATCTTGATGGACATAAAGGGAGAGATTGACAGAAATACAGTCATAATATGGGATTTTAACAACCCATTGACATCAATGGATAGATCTTACAGACAGAAAATCAACAAATAGTGGCCCTAAACAACACACTAGATCAAATGAATTTTATGTCTTCTGAGCATTTCATCCCAAAGTATCAGAATACACTTTTTGTCAAGTGCACATGGAACATTTTCTAGGATATACCACATGTTAGGACACAAAACAAGTCTCAATAAACCTAACAAGACTGAAATAATGCCAAACATCTTCTCTCACCACAATTGTATGAAACTAGAAATCAATCACAAGAAGAAAACTGAAAAATATATAAAGACATGGACGTTAAATAATATTATTAAACAATAAATAGGTTAATAATGAGATCAAGGAAAAAAATCAAACAATACTTTGAAACAAAGGAAAATGAGAACACAACAACTGAAAATCCGTGAGACACTGGAAAACCATCCCTAAGAGGAAAATACTTAGCATTACAAGCTTATTTAAAGAAAGAAGAAAAAGCTCAAATGAACAATGTAACTTTACACTTAAAGGAACTTGGAAAAGAAGAATAAACAGAGCCCAAGTGAGTAGAAGGAAGGAAATAATAAAGATTAGAACAGAAATAAATGAAATAGACTTGGAAAAACAATATAAAACATCAATAAACCCAAGTGCTGCTTCTTTGAAAAGATAAATAAGGCTGAAAAACCTTTAACTGGACTCATCAAGAAAAAAAGAGAGAGTACAAAAATGAATAAAATAAAAAAATAAGAGAGTCAACAACTGACACAAAGAAATAAAAATGATTTTAAGGAAATACTAAAAACAACTCCATACCAACAAATTGGACAACCTGGACAAAATGGATAATTTCCTAGAAACATACTATCTTCCATACTAAATCAGGAAGAATCAGAGAATGTACATAGAGTGATTACAACTACAGAAATTGAAGCAGTAATCAAGAAACTCCCAACAAACAAAAGCCCTGGACCAGATGGCTTCATGGTGAATTTTACCAAACATTCAAACAAAAACTAACACCTCTCCTTTTCAAACTACTTCAAAAACTTTTAGAGGAAGAAGGACATCCAAGCTCATTTTATGAGGCCAGCATTATTGGATTTCCAAAACCAGATAAAGATATTACAAAATGTATAGACCAATAACCCTGATGAACATAAATGGTAAAATGCTCAAGAAAATATCAGCATACTAAATATAGCAATACATCAAAAGATCATATACTATCAATAAATTAACAAACAACAAGTGCTGGTGAGGATGTGGTGAAAGGGGAATATTTTTTCACCTTTGATGGGAATGCAGAGTAGTGCAGCCACTGTGGAAAGCAGTATGGAGATACCTCAAAAAATTAAAAACTGAGATGCCTTATGACCCAGATTCTACTTGTGGGAATTTATGTGAAGAGACTGGAAACACTAATCTAAAAGATCATAGGCACGCCTATGTTCATTGCAGCATTATTTGCAATAACAAAGATTTGGATGTAGTCCAAGTGTCCATCAGTAGATAAGTAGAACAAACAACTATGGGACATTTATACAATGGAATAATATTTGGCTGTAAAAAAGAAGAAAATTTTACCCTTTGCAACAGCATGGATTGCCCTAGAGAACACTATGCTGAGTGAAGTAAGCCAGTCAGGGAAAGACAAATACCATATGATTTCCCTCATATGTGGAATCTAATGAATAAACCAAACGAACAAACAAAATGGAGACAGACTCATAGATGGAGAGCAGATGGACAACTCTGGGGGAAGGAGGTATTGGAGGGGAAGGGATCAAGCAAAAAGGAAAAAGACCCATGGACTTGGACGAGAGATAACAGGAAAAATGCAATGAAAATAAACTATTAAAAATAAAAAAGATAAACTTAAAAAATATGAATATAAAGGTTAAAGATAAATTAATCAATTTATAATGCAAAAACAAAGAGAGAAGAAAAGAGTTTTTCCTAGTCCTCAGGGCATTCATAGTCTAGTTCATATATATATATATATATATATATAAACACACACATATGTAAATATATATGTATATATATATATATATATAAAGAGGGATGCTATAAAAGAGGGATATTTAAAATACAACAAAAATGTTGAAAGATAATTTAATTTTTCTGGAATACACCATGAATGACTTCACGGAAGTAGTGTTTGAATTGAGACTTGGTTAATGGATATAGGAAAGTTAAAGGGCATTCTAGGTGAAGAAATTAAGGTATAAGAAATATTATAAATTAATTTATTTTTGGTGTTTATGCAGAAAGGATAAGAAAGGGCATATGATACTGCAGTGAAAGGCAATGGCTTGACCAAGAAAACCTTTGCATGGCTTATGAAGGGGTTTGTTGTATATCACTGAGTAGACAATGGAAGTCATTGAAAAATTTTAAACAGAAAGTGACATGGTCAGGTGTATATTTTAGAAAATATGGGGAGTAAGGAGGAACGATTACAAGAGTCAGACTATTTAGGAGACTACAGCAATAGTCTACATTAGAAATGATAAATCTCAGACTGTGACAGTGACAATGGGAATGGAGAGGAGGGAGAGAGGAGAAATATTCGCAGAAGGTTTAAGGCTGAAGAAGATTGTAGTGTTGCTTGTATTCATTCAGCTTAGGTAAAGTGAGATTTAATTGCTCTTGGAAGAATTGTTTTCACTACTGTAATAAATAACTATTTGTCCTTTTTGCACAGTAAAAAGAACCAACGGCCCTCTGAGCATCAGAGCTCCAAAGAACTTAGAAAAAATTCAATAGAGAATTTCAGAGTCAACACAAAATGCAGAGGCTCAACCTACTTTCAATGAAAATCTAGATAGAGAAATGATCCTGAAATGTACTGTTAAGACTAGACAATAATATGAGAATTGGCTATGAGTTATGACTAATTTATTTCCTTTACAAGAAATGTAAATATGAACAAGACTTTCCTCACACATAGATGGATTTAATTATTGATTACATGATGTGATTTAAGAAATGACTTAAAAATCCTTCCCTGTTCCTCTTCTTACTGATGTCCAAATTCTCATCATTATTGAAGAGGTGTGCCATTGTGGTAAAAAAAAAAAAACAATGCCCATCTCAGGAGAAGACATTGAGGTAATCTCGGACTTTTGAGACACAATAAAGTGTCAGGAAAGGGGAGGTTAGATCTCATTCAGAACTATAGAAATGTATGTAATTATGAGGAGCCTTTTCTCTGTATTTCCAATTTGAGAGTTTAATTACTGGATAGCTAGTCAGATTATGGCTTAATGAGGTTTAATTCAGAGCTTCTCAAATGTTAATGTTTTTATAGAAGTTGGATGATCTTATTAAAATGTGATTCTGATTCAGTACATTTGGAATGGGACCCATTTCAACAAGATATATGTAACTAACAAGTTCCTGGTGATATAATGCTATAAACACTGGTTTAAAACAAAATACCAAAAAGTGAGGAGTAAAGTGACCAGAAATTAACCAATGTATTATCCCTCAGATCTCTGATGGAATAAGACCCCAGGCAGGTAATCTGGGGTGGGAGCAGTGGTGGTGTGGGTAGAGAGATTTATTTATGTTTTCTACCTTTACATAAAGGATGCTTCTGAATGTCATTCATCCATATGGCAAAGACAAACTGCTTTCTTTGGGTGATGCTTTATTTCTAAGAACATTGCTAACAGGTTATATAGGGCATACTTACCATGTGCCCTTATAGAAATCTTCGCCTTCCTGAGAATGAGGTCTAATGGCACAGATAACCTTGCTATGCATGACTAGTTTGTAAACACAAGGCCTTAAGATGATTTAAAAGAATCTCCAGCCAAATGCACAATTCCACAATGTGTAAGAAAATAAAAATAAAGAGAAGCTATTTACAAAAGTAAGATAGAGAACTGGGGTGATTCAATAGAATTTCCACCTCAAAAATATCTCATTCTATATTTTTATAGCACAATGCCACTTATATAAGAAGGATAATCACACGTGCAGCCCTGCAGTTTTCAAGGATACATTCATATTCAAAGACATAATCAACACCTCAGAATGGATGCTTATGGGAGGGGATGGTGTGAAGCAGGGAGAAAAACCATAAAACCAGAGAAGCCTTCCATGGACTGGAATCTGAGATCCCAAACAAAAAAGGGTCTCGGTGCTCAACTATGCCTTCAGTAATGTGTGTGCATCAAGAAGGGGGCTCTAAAGGGTCCTGGGGTGAGTTAGAAACCCAAGGGTGAGAACCTTCCACAGCCTTCAAAAGAGTAACCTACTGTCTAAAGCATAAAGCTGAAGTAAATGCACGAAATATGGGTAACAGAACACTAAGATACAATTAAAAAAATTGGCTCTTGCTATGTGTATAATTGTCCCTTCTTGTATTAAAAAAGAACAATGGTCTACTTGTAATAAAAGATTCAAATTTTACTAAATGTTGACAATTTGCACAGCTACCATACTACTAATAAAAATTTCATCTGGCCTGAATTCTACTTATTTGTTGTTTAAGTATAAGTTACTTTATCTGAATTAGTTTATTTAGTTATTTTATATTTTAAGTAGATTAAAAATATGTGACCATTTTTGCTTTAAAAATTAAGCCTGTGGCTCTGTTTTCGCTGTATAGCAAGTGGCTGAACTTGTCCACAGACCGACAAGCACAGTATAAAACCAAGGATTAAAGCTGTTTTTGTATCCTCTACTTTATCAGGGATAACACAGAGGTCTCCATCATTCATACAGCCTAGAGAGTTCTAACGCATTAACAATTTTCTGACTTATACATCATAAAAGATAGATATACACTTTTTAAACCAATCGCCAAATCCAACCATAATGCAAAAAGTTGTATTGCAAGTTTGATTGGTACAATTTCTGTTGAATGAATGAAATGGACATGCTCTGGGAAAGCCGGTGTCCAATAAACTTGATAATAAAATTCTCATTCAAGGGAATTAAAATAGGTATTTGGAGAAACATACCGCTTTGCAGGAAAGGTAATATTTTTAATGTGTAAGTTTTTTTTTTAATTTATCAGGATGAACAACTTAAGGCATTGGGTTTTGAAAGAAAAAAGTTGTTAACAGCAGCTTTAGTCATATATAAATATATATTTATATATATTTTGTTTGCAATGTTCCTGGAATTATTTCCCATCGCTATCATTTGTCCAGAATAACTGCTTTTAAGAGCTGAGTTCAAACAGGGCTCACAGCTGGCTTTAGGCAAATAGCCGAGAAGGAAAATTTATTGCTCACTAACCTGCAATCCCTCCTCACCTTTTCCCTTCTCTTCACTCCCATTCTAGCCCTCAGTGTATGCCTGGGGTAGGGGAACTACTTTTCTTTATTTCTTATGCAGTTAAAGGTTTGTTATAGGAAAAAAAGAGCTACTTATAACAACATCCACATAATAAGCTAGTTAACGGAGAGCATCTCCTGAAACCAAATTAATACATGGCAAATCTACTACATTTCCTTCAGAGATAATTATACATGTTGCATAATAATAGATTGTAATCCATGTTTTATATATTATTAGTAAATTAATATTTCTAGAAATCTCCTAAAAGCCTGGTTAAGACAAGTTTTTAATACAAACACAAAAAGTCGGTATGCAAGATGAAAATAAATCATCATTTGTAAAATAAAGAAAATGTGATAACAAAAAAATAAAATTTGGTAAAATGAATATCTTTCCTCTATTTTTCCCTCTCTCTGTCTCTTTACTTTCCTCCTTCCCTCCATTGTTTTTGAAATGCTGAAAGTATCAAAAAGATGAGAAAGCCAGATTAAGACAAAAATCGTTGAAGACAACAAGTTGAATTTTTGATGAAAAGCCATTGAGGGAATTGACCAGTGGTAGAACTGGTTTTAGGTGACTGGACTCTAGACGCTGTCCTGGATTCTAAGGGCAAGGTAAGAGCTCCTTTTGCCTTAGAATCACTTGCCAGGTTATTTGAACTGCAGATGCTTGAGCTCTGCCACAGGCCCATGAATGAGAGTATCTGTAAGTCAGGCTTTTATCAAAGTTTCATAGATGAACCTCTGAAATTGTGATGTACACCATAGTTCGAAAACCTTTATGTGAATGAATTCCATAATCAACTGGCCTTGTGTGCTTGACAGTGTCTAGGGCTCATGGTCTTCTTTTTCTTGCATTGTGATGTGCAAAAATGTCATGTTACTTTACAAAATACCAGACAATTGGTCACCTGTTCTTATGTTCCTAAAAACTCTTCAAGAACTAGAAAGGCACAACCTTTCTCACCAGTGGGTTCTTAATTTCATGAATTTGTCCCCATTTTTTTGTCATGGTCCTTAAATTAACCATCAAGTATCAACTCCTAAAAAACTAATGTAAAATATATTGACACACAAATGTAAGTTTATTAACTTATTGAATAGTAGAGTAAAGGAGACACTACCTTTTCGAGTTTTAGTAGTGTGTAAGGAGACAAATGTCAAAAGAGGATATTTATAGAGTTTGGTACAAAGTGCGGAACTGATTGGAGCTGTGCAACATCTATGACATACCAGTACCAATGAACTTAAGAGGGAAGGGTCTTGATGTAAATCTTTATAAATAAACTGAAGTTTGGTAAGTGAGTTGTCTGCCCATATGAGCAATTTATTATTCTGATAGGAGAGTAAAGTATTCGCTCAGACAACTTTGTTTGCAGGAATTTTTGTAAAGTAAACAGTAAAGTTATTTACTGATTTATAATCTTATCTGCTTAGTCAAAAATTTTCTGCAAAAGCCCTGGCTGGTGTGGCTGAGTAGACCAGCACCAGACTGAGAACTAAAGGGTCGCTGGTTCTATTCCCAGTCAGGGCACATGCCTGGGTTGTGGGCCAGGTCCCCAGTAAGGGGACCTGAGGGTGTGAGACAAAACCATACATTGATGTTTCTTTCCCTCCCTTCCTCTTCATCTAAAAATAAATAAATAAAATATTTTTAAAAAATAATTTCCTGCAAAAGATAGTTAAGTTATACTAATGCAGATAGGTTTGTTTTGCAATAACAATTGCTAGGCTCTATAAACAGAGGTGGTCTTACTTCTCAAACCAAGGAGGATAAAGAAGCTTTTCCTGGGATCTTTTCATTCTGAATTCTTCCTTTCTTTCTTTACTTTTTAAAATTTATTTTAATTGTTGTTCTTGTACAGTTTTCTGTCTTTTACTCCCATCTTAGCCCAACACTCCAGCCCTCCCCACCTCCGACCCATTTCCACCCCCCTAGTTTTTATCCATGTGTCCTTTATACTTGTTCCTGTAAACCCTTCCCCTTTCCCCCTGATCTTCCCTCCCCTCTTCCCTCTGGTGACTGTCAGTCTGTTCTCAATTTCAGTGTCCTTGGTTATATTTTGCTTGTTCATTTGTTTTGTTGATTAGGTTCCTGTTAAAAGTGAGATCATATGGTATTTGTCTTTCACTTCTTGGCTTATTTCACTTAACATGATGCTCTCCAGTTCCATCCATGCTGGTGCAAAGGGTAGGAGCTCCTTCTTTCTTTCTGCTGCATAGAATTTGTGTAAATGTACCATAGTTTTTTGATCCATTCATTTACTGATGGGCACCTGGGTTGCTGCCAACACTTGGCTATTGAAAATTGTGCTGCTACGAACATTGA
>PVKU01002410.1:159707-229653 GCA_004027475.1 Anoura caudifer
TAGGTTCTTTTGGATTGGTGTTTCAGGGTTCTTAGGATATAATCCTAGCAGTGGGATTGCTGGGTCAAAAGGTAGATCCATTTTTAGTTTTCTTAGAAAATTCCATACTGCTTTCCATAGTGGTTGTACCAGTCTGCAATCCCACCAACAGTGCACTAGGGTCCCCTTTTCTCCACAACCTCTCCAACACTTGTTGTTTCTTGCTTTGTTTATGGTAGCCATTCAGACTGGTGTGAAGAGGTATCTCATTGTGGTTTTAATTTGCATCTCTCTGTTAGATAGCGACATCGAGCATCTTTTAATGTGTCTCTGTATCCTCTGTATGTCCTCCTTGGAGAAGTGTCTGTTCAAGTCCTTTGCCCATTTTTTAATTGGATTGCTTGCCTTCTTAGAGTGGAGTCATGTAAATTCTTTATATATTTTGGAGATTAAACCCTTGTCTGAGGTATCATTGGCAAATATGTTTTCCCATACAGTCGGTTCTCTTTTTATTTTAATACTGTTTTCTTTAGCCATGCAGAAGCTTTTTATTTTGATGAGATCCCATTTGTTTATTCTTTCCTTTATGTCCATTGCTTTAGGGGACATATCAATAAAAATGTTGCTGTGTGAAATATCTGAGATTTTCCTGCCTATGTTCTCCTCTAGGACTTTAATGGTGTCATGGCTTATATTTAAATCTTTTATCAACCTTGAATTTATTTTTGTGTATGGTGTAAGTTGGTGCTTGAGTTTCATTTTTATGCCTGCAGCTGTCCAATTCTCCCAATACCACTTGTTGAAGAGGCTATTTTTACTCCGTTTTATATTGCTGCCCCCTTTGTCAAGTATTAATTGACTGTAGAGACTTGGGTTTATTTCTGGGCTCTCTATTCTACTCCACTGGTCCATGTGTCTGTTTTTGTGCCAGTACCAGGCTGTTTTGATTACAGTGGCCTTGTAATACAGTTTGGTGTCAAGATTGTAATCCCTCCTACTTGGTTCTTCTTTCTCAAAATTGCTGCAGCTATTCGAGGTCGTTTATGGCTCCAAATAAATTTTTGAAGTGTTTGTTCTATGTCTGTGAAATGTGCCATTGGTAATTTAATAGGTATTGCATTGAATCTGTAAATTGCTCTGGGTAGTATGGACATTTTGATGATGTTAATTCTTCCGATCCATGAACATGGTATATGTTTCCATTTGTTTGTGTCTTCCTTGATTTCTTTTTTCAGTGTTGTGTAGTTTTCTGCATATAGGTCTTTTACCTCTTTGGTTAGGTTTATTCCTAGGTATTTTATTTTTCTTTTTGCTATATCAAATGGGACTTTTTTCTTGATTTCTGCTTCTGCTGTTTCATTGTTGGTATACAGAAATGCCTTTGATTTTTGGATATTGACTTTGTATCCTGCTGTTTGGCCAAATTCATTTACTAGGTCGAGCAGCTTTTTGGCGAAGTCTATAAGATTTTCTATGTACACTATCATGTCATCTGCAAATAATGATAGTTTTGTTTCCTCCTTTCCGATTTGGATGCCTTTTATTTTATTTTCTTGTCTAATCACTGTGGCCAATACTTCCAATTCTATATTGAATAGAACTGGTGAAAGTGGACAACCTTGTCTTTTTCCTGATCTTAGTGGAAAAGATTTTAGTTTTTGCCCATTGAGTATGATGTTGGCTATAGGTCTCTCATATATGGCCTTTATTATGTTGAGGAATGCTCCCTCAATTCCCACTTTGCTGAGTGTTTTTATCATAAATGGGTGCTGTATCTTATCAAATGCTTTTCCTGCATCTATTGATATGATCATGTGATTTTTGTCTTTGCTTTTGTTTATGTGATGTATCGCATTTACTGATTTGCATATGTTGAACCATCCTTGCATCCCAGGGATGAATCCCACTTGGTCATGGTGTATAATCTTTTTAATATATTGTTGGATGTGGTTTGCCAATATTTTGTTGAGGATTTTAGCATTCATGTTCATCAGCGATATTGGCCTGAAGATCTCTTTCTTTGTTGTGTCCTTATCTGGTTTTGGGATTAGGATGATGCTGGCTTCATAGAAAGATTTTGGGAGTCTTCCTTCATTTTGGATTTTTTGGAATAGTTTGTGAAGGACAGGGGTTAGCTGTTCCTTAAATGCTTTGTAGAATTCTCCTGTGAAACCATCTGGTCCAGGGCTTTTGTATGTCAGGAGTTTTTTTATTACTATTTCAATTTCATCTGCTGTTATTGGTCTGTTCATGCTTTCTGCTTCTTCTTCATTGAGTTTTGGAAGATTATATTTTTCTAGAAACTTGTCCATTTCACCTTGGTTTTCAAATTTCTTGGCATGCAGCTCTTCATAGCAATTTCTTACAATCCTTTGTATTTCTGTGGTGTCAGTAGTAATCTCTCCTCTTTCATTTCTGATTGTGTTTATTTTGGTCCTCTCTCTTTTTTTCTTGATGAGCCTGCTTAAAGGCTTGTTGATTTTGTTTATCTTTTCAAAGAATCAGCTCCTGGATTCATTGATCCTTAGAATTGTGCTTTTAGTCTCTATGTCATTTAATTCTGATCTGATCTTGGTTATTTCCTTCCTTCTACTTGCTCTGGGCTGTCTTTGTTGTTGTTCCTCAAGTTCTTGTAGGCGTAGGGTTAGGTTGTTTGTTTGAAATGTTTCTATCTTTTTTAGGTAGGCCTGTATCACTATGAACTTCCCTCTCAGGATGGCCTTTGCTGTATCCCATAAGTTTTGGGTTGTTGTGAGTTCATTTTCATTTGTTTCCAGAAACTTTTTGATTTCTTCCCTAATTTCATTCTTGACCCATTCATTGTTTAATAGCATGCTATTCAATCTCCATGATTTTGAGTGTTTTGGATTTTTCCCCTTGGGGTTGGTTTCTAGTTTCAGTCCCTTGTAGTTGGAGAAAATGCTTGGTATGATTTCAGTTTTCTTGAATTTGTTGAGGCTTGGTTTGTGTCCTATCCTGTGGTCTATCTTTGAAAATGTTCCACGTGCATTTGAAAAGAATGTGTATTGTTTCTTTGGGATGAAGGGCTCTGTATATATCAGTTAAGTCCATTTCATCTAGAGTGTTGTTCAATGACACAATATCTTTGTTGATATTTTGTTTGGAAGATCTGTCCATTTTTGACAGTGGGATGTTAAAATTCCATACTATAATTGTGTTGCTGTCAATATCTTTCTTGAAGTCCTCTAAGATTTTCTTGATGTATTTAGGTGCTCCTATGTTGGGTGCATATATATTTACAATGTTTATATCTTCCTGGTAGATTCTTCCCTTGAGTACTCTGAAGTGACCTTCTGGGTCTCTCTTTATGGCCCTTCTTTTGAAGTCTATTTTGTCTGATATGAGTATTGCTACCCTGCCTTTTTTTTCCCCTGTCCATTTTGCTTGGAAAATTTGTTTCCAGCTCTTCACTTTGAGTCTGTGTTGGTCTTTTGTCCTGAGGTGGGTCTCTTGTAGGCAGCATATTTGTGGGTCATGCTTTCTTACCCATTCAGCTATTCTATGTCTTTTGAATTGGAGCATTTAATCCATTTACATCTAAGGCCATTATTGATAGGCACTGATCCATTGCCATTTTCATACCTATGTTCCTCTCTCTCTCTCTTTTCCTTCCTTTCCTTAAAGCATTCCCTTTAGCATCTCTTGCAGAACTGGTTTGGCAGAGGTGTATTCTTTCAGACCTCTGTTGTCTGGGAAGTTCCTTATTTGGCCTTCTATCTTGATTGAAATCCTTGCTGGGTAAAGTAGTCTTGGCTGCAGGCCTTTGGTTCTCATTACTTGGAATATTTCCTGCCATTTTCTTCTGGCTTGGAGCATTTCCATTGAGAAGTCAGCTGCTAACCTTATCAGGGCTCCATTGTATGTTACTTGCTTTTTCTCCCTGCTGCCTTTAAGATTCTCTCTTTGTCTTAGAATTTTGCCATTTTAATTATGATGTGTCTTGAAGTGGGCCTCTTTGGGTTCCTCTTGATTGGGACTCTCTGTGTTTCCTGGATTTGTATGACTCTTTGTCTCATCAAATTAGGGAAGTTTTCCATCATCATTTTTTTCAAATAGGTTTTCTATCCCTTGCTCTTCTTCTCCTCCTTCTGGAATCCCTATTATATGGATATTATTATGTTTCATATTGTCTTGCATTTCTCTTAATCCCTCTTCATTCTTTTTGAGCCTCTTTTCCTTTTCTTGCTCTTTCTGGGTGGTTTTTTCTACTTTGTCCTCCAACTCGCTGATCCGATCTTCTGCTTCATCGATTCTGCTTTCATTCCTTCCACTATGTTCTTCAGTTCAGAAATTGTGTTCTTCATTCCTCTTGGCCCTTGTTGATAGTTTCTATTTTCTTTTTCATGCTGATATAGTTTGCAGTGAGTTCATTGTAGCTTCCCTGTAGTTTCTGGTAGCTCTTTGAGAGCTCATAGAGCTTCCTGACAACCATTGCTTTGAACTCAAAATTTGATAGTTGAGTTGCCTCTGTTTCATTTAGCATTCTTTCTCGGGCTTCCTCCTTTTCTTTCATTTGGGGATTGTTTCTTTGTCTTGTCATTGTTTGTGAGACTGTTCTTGTCAGCCTCAGCCTCTTAAATTGATCTGTTCTGACTCCCTGGGTTTATGGTGTGATCTTCTGTGCAAGAATACCTGTGAGATTCAGTGATGCAGTCTCCTTCTGGGATCCTGGTGTTCACAGCTTCCACTGTTTCAGCTCTTGGGATGCTCCCTTCTTGGGTCCAACTCTGGTTTTTTCACAGTTCCAGGTTTTTTGTTTGTTTGTTTGTTTGTTTTTGTTTTGTTTTTTGTCTCACCTAGGATCACAGGTGTGAGCTCTGGGTCTTCCACAAAGCCCCCTCCTCCAGTCCAGGGCCGTTGGTTGCAGAGCCGCCTCCACCTTGGGTCTCATGGCCATCCTCAGTCTCAGGGCCTCCTCCAGTCGCTGGTCTGGGTGAATCATTGTCAGACTCCTGCACAATTCAATTTTCTCTCTGTACTGGTTGGGCATTCTTTTTTTTTTTTTTTTTTTGATTCTGTATTTTTGTTGTCCTCAATCTTGGTTGTGAGAGGAGGCACAGCGTGTCCAGCTATACCTCCATCTTGGCTGTCATTCCAAATTCTTGAACAGCTTCATTCAAAAGTATTAATTAAATTTGCAGTAAAACACAGAAAGTGCCAGGCATGGATACTTTTATTGCCCACCACAGATACTACCCAGGACAGACATTAATAATCAATCACAACATTCCTTCCCACTCATCCTGAATGTAGCCTCATAATCTTTTTCAAAGTAGCATTTAAGACAATAATTTTCAGTTCATCAGAATAGTCATTTATATTGCACCCTGAGGGACTGTGATAAGCATTTGAGGCCTATGAAGGTAAATAAGGCATATGTTGTGTTGGCATTAAGAAATCAAAGGGGGTACCCTGGAAACATTAGTACGTGTTTGGTTTGTTCAAAGTGTGCATGAATGTGGGTAGTATAAAGTAAGTCCAGATCGAGAGCTGGTGGCTGTCATGGGCAACCTTCAAGGTGAGAAGCAAGTTTATGACACATATGATAGACAATGAGGAATGATTAAACCAGAATAAGCTAGGAATGAAAGAATTACAATAGTGGTTTATGAAGATTATTAATCTGGAAGTAGACAAGAGATCCCATAAATGCGGAAAACATGTAAGAGGCTATTGCAGAGATTTTTTAAGAATATAATTTTAAAAATGATTAGGTTAGTTATAGGTATATGTAAAGGAAGGGATGGGTGAGTAAAATTCATTACAGACATGGAACTGAAAAAGTTTGACCAAAGTGGTTGGCTGTAAGGAAGCAATTAGGGGAGAGGGAAGAAATCACTAAAAAAAATACAAATTTTGTATTTTTTAACAGCAAAATGTTTTTCAATCCTCACCCAAAGATATGTTTTTATTGATTTCAGGGAGAGAGAGAGAGAGAGAGAGAGAGAGAGAGAGAGAGAGAGAGAGAGAGAGAAACAGCAGTGTGAAAGAATGAAACATTGATTGGTTGTTTGCCTTATGGGCCCCCACCCAGGATTGAACACACAACCTAGGTATGTGCTCTGACCAGGGATTGAACCCATAACCTTTTGTTGTTTGGTACAACACTTCAACCAAATCAGAAACCTGGCCGGGCTAAACAACTAAAAATTTAAACAACAAAAATTGTTAAATTTTGAAACAACAAAAAGAAAAAGCTTTAATCAAAATTCAGTACTCCTGAAGAGAAAGAGGTTTGAGAGATTTAACTTTTGTAGTAGCTGTCTCTCATTCCTGTCTGCTTAATTTTTCTTCCTTTGGGAAATGACTTGTTCTCTTCTGCAGGTGACTTTTGTGGAATACAAAACTCTAGTTCTTATACCCTTTGACTATAGGACTGTCACATATCCCACACTAGACCAATTATTGGCACTCTATTAGGAATTGGATCCTTCAGGTGAGACACTCCGGAAGTGAAAGCTGGTAGGAGCTGAGTCCAGACAACAATGCATGCCTAAAGACACATTTTTATGTGTTAATGCCATTGAGTTCCCTAAGATGCTAGGTTTTATCCTTCTAGAGATCTGTTTTGTTTTGTTTTGTTTTGTTTTTTTAATCTGTGAACTATTTGATGAGAACTAAAGCCAACAGAATTTCCTTTCCCTATGCTAGGCAATATTAAGATCCAGCAAATATTGCTTAGCTGCTTGTTTCTGGATATACTTGCTCCTGAAGATAAGATCGTGAACCAATTAAAATCAAGACAGCTTGCTCATCAAGATTCATTTCAAGGCCCTTGCCTCACTGAGTGCACTTAATCTAAAGTATTATATTATAAATCCTACCCAAATAGTTCCTTTCCTTGCTGACTTGCTTTACCATGACTATATCTAGGCCCTAAATCCTATAAATATTAACCTTCTTTAGCACAGTAGGTCTGATAAACTTAGCTTTGCTTAATCAATATGTTTTTTCATGGTCTTTTTGGGAACCCTGAATGCAACATTATTAACAAACAAATCCTTTTTTCACTTTTTTAGATTAATTAGATAAAACTAAATTCTATTGTCTGCAATTAAAAATTGCTAATTATGCACCACATTAGCATACATGGTCAGTTTGTTTACTACTTGTCTCATGAAATTAGAATTCCAGTGTCTGGAAGGCAAAATTTGTCATATTGGGAGCTAATGTTAAATAATGTAAAATATAAAGAAATGGGCTTACTCTTTGTTTCATCCTTAGTTTCTCAGTTACTAGCATATTGCCTTAATAAAATCAGATCTCCAGTATTTGTTATTTGACAATAACTATATCTATTGTGCTAATTATGTAAGGTTCAGTAACTTTTAGATAAAATACCGCAATAGACATTGTTGGAGCACCACCCACTTCCTCTTGGATTCTCTTTTCATTTCAGTGAAAGGCAGCCCAATTCCTAAATCACACCATTAACATTTTTGTTGCAGGACTGCCTTTGGGAATGCTTTGCAGGAACAGCCTTTCCTTAATGACTGATGAGCATAGAAGAATAATTGGCCAGGGTAATTCTGAGTTTCTCAGGGGCTAAATTTTAGTTATTCAATGTGGCAACTGGCTTATTAACACATCCTTTATTGGTTGCATTTCCTCTGTCACCTCTCTACTCCCCACCTGTATGAGGCAGGTTATACACAAAAATGACATTCCTCAAACATGCATGATAACTGCCATGATTTAGTTGTAACTTTTTGTTTGCAAGTAATAGAAACTGATTTTGTTTAATATATGTACATGTGAGAGATTTCCTGGTGAGCTGTTGGTGATGGCTCTCCAGATTGCTAGCAGAGATGCCTGTTGATCAGCACAGCTAAGTTTGCACATAATCATTGCCTCAGGGTCTACTTTTAGAGAGAATCCAACTAAAATATAGACTTCCTAGGAAAGCGAGTTATCTACATCCTTTCGTGGTAAAACAGTTCCCAGAATTGTACCAAGAATAACTTTTGGTGAAGACTCAGCTACATTGTGTGCTCCCTGGCAAGAATGATGTCTGATTTATTTTTGTCTATCAAGTGCTTAGTACAGCGCATGTCACAAGTAGGTATTCAATAAACATCTGCTGAACGAATCACAATGGTCTAAGTATCCTGGCAGTAAGGCCTGATGATTCCAGGGACATAACAGTCACAGCACCATGTTCAGGGATGAAAGAGGAATTTGTTTAGTGTTTCTGCCAATTCAAACCCCATATCCATAACTGACGCTCAGGCAACAGGCACCAGCATGGCTGGACCAGTTGTCCACAGCTCTTGTCCATTCCAATCTGTGCTTTGTCTGTTCTGATTGGTATATGCCTAGGCTCTCTTACTTGTTAAATATTTTCATATTATTCCTGTTTATAACCATTTTTATTGATTAATTACTTTATTTCAGATGTGCCTGAACCTTGATGTGGGAATCTAAAGAGAATGTTCTCATATTCTTTCATGTTTCTTATCTTAATTCCTCAGTTTTTCAGCATTTTAAAGAGACAATCTTGGGAAAAGTCATGGCTTATTTCTATAGCATATGAATCTGGTTATGGATCTGTGCAAGTGTTTATTTTCCTCCTCAGAAATTACATTTTTTATCATCCACTGATTGTATTGGCCTAGTGCCAGTCTACTCTGTGCCCTGTTACACAGCAATAAATATTAGTTTTGGTTGATACTGTAGAACATTACTTATGATAACCTGGGCAGTTTTAAACCAGCACTTAAAAGCAATCAATTGGAAAAGAACATTTTATTATGTAATATAGGTAAAGTACTATCAAAGTGGCCAAGGGGATATACAAGAATTTCAATAACAATCTCTGCCTTCTAAATTGTAAGATTCCAATCCAGGTCTGGTACATAGTATTTATATAGCCCCAAGCAAGTAATATAGCCCTTGTGCCTCACTTACTCATATGTAAAACAAGGACAGTGACTATTGTGCAAGTTTGATGTAAGACTTTAAACACATAAATGATCCTTAACATATACTAGGCACTCAAAAATGGCAACTGTGAGAATCCAAGTCTAACTGCAAAGTTGGAATAAAAAAACCCATGTAGCAATATAAAATATTATCTGCTGGGTAGCAAAAGGCAGTATAAATTTTTCACATGCACAGAATCTGTAGTACTGTGAATTCAGGGGAGGCAGCCATTCAGTGTTGGAGAAATCTGAGAAGGCATTTTGGAGTAAGTGGAATTAAAATGGAGTCTTGAGAAAGGAGTAGCCTTTGAACAACCTAATCACTGTCTTAAGCTGAGGCAGTGTACAGTGTGCTAGAGTACCTGGGACAGGTGTCCTAATCACACTGTATAGGCTTCAGGGCTCCTGAGCAGGGTCAAGGACAAAAAGAAACTATGACTTCTCTCCTGGACCATGAAGAGATCAGATTGAGGAGGTTTAAATGTGGCTGTAATTATAGTACAATGTAGGTAAAAAATAAGACAGTAATGGACTAAATTTAACAGGCAGGACAGGGGCAGAGGCTGAGAATATTGACGATGAGGTCATGGCTTATTCAAAGATGAAATGAATATGTTCAATATCTAATTTTTGAGAATCAACATTTCTCTCTTTCTGCTCTTTCTCCATGGGATGATTATATGTAGAGCGGTCAAAATGAATATTAAAAATCACTTGCTTTCTTATTTTAAAACAAGGTATGATATCATGCCTATTATGTAAGTGAAGAATTACTTTCCAACTTTTTTGCCCATTTCGTGCTGGACTTTTTACTTTCTCCTCCCTTGATTATAGTTCTTAGTAAAATGATATTATAAGTTATTCTTTCATAAGATAGGAAAAATTTTATATTTTCTATTTTTTACTTGTCTTAAAATTGATGACATTTTTAAGCAAATATACAGTGTCTACTTAAGAGAAAATTTTAGAAATGAAGGCAAGTAAAAGAACAAAAATGTTTTAGAGTTATTCTTAAAATCATCATGTGCTATGTAGAGATGAAGGTGTTAACTGCAGTTCTCAGGTCCATTTTTGTTACAGGCAAAACCAATGCTTTCGCTGAATTATAGGTGTGAGAGCCATTATCTCCCAGGAGCACCTTGAAAGGGGGATGTCTAATCTCAATAATGTGACTTTCCACATTAAATAAATCCCCCATGTTCAGTAGTTCTTCGTTCTTAAGGAGAAAATGTCTTATACCTCCCCACTTTCACCTCTTCTAATCTCAAAAGAGAAAAGACTCCGAAACAAATTGGAATTTTTACTAACGGGATGTGGTATTCTTTATCACATAGTGTTTGTGTGTGTGTGTTATGCAGTAGATGAATAAACTCAGAAGAATTAGTTTGCTGGCCAGAAGTTTACCATAGAAACTATTTTCCCTCAATTGACTTCACTTTTCCTTTCTTATACTGAAGTATATGCTTATTAAGAAAAGCAATTAGCCTTTATTAGGCTTATTGCCTTCTGTGATCAACACACCTCTGAGGCACTAGTCGGACAACATCTGAGAAGTTTAACCAGGATTTTCACTTCTGTTTTGCAGATGAACGATGCTATAGGAGTATCAAACAGAGAATTTATTTTCTCTTTTTAAAGTCTGTTCTACGAACTTTTAATTGGTTCTGCACTAATAATAATGTGTGGCTTGGCATTTGCAGGAAAGTTTTTGAGCAAAATCTGTTATTTTTTTGGCATCAGTCTTACATCTTCTCCCTCATAATTGTTTGAGGCCTGGTTAATCGGTTACAGAAAGTGACTATTTAAGGAACAGAGATAATTCTTTCTTCCTGTAAATTTCCCTTTAGGTGACTTCTTTCTCTCTCCACCCAAACCAGTGTATCCATCCCTCCCCGCCCCCAAGCACACAACCTCTTCAATGAAACAAATAAATATTGAGTAAAAAAACAAAAAAAGAAAGAAAAACTACATGTTCACATTAGTGCTTCCAAACAATGTATTGATTTATTAAGTGACAATAAGTTTTATTTCTGTTTACTTATTTATATCTTTACTATTATTGTGGCTTGTCATATAAAGCATATAAGTCACACACACCTAGAAATAATGTAAAAAGTAAAATATTTTTAAATATCTAATCTGTGGGTTATTTTAGACACAAGTCTTGTATAAATGGCATCTACCTAATTTCACACTTTAGTTTATACATGAAATTATTAGTTTGAGAAATCCAGAGTCAAAGTTCCTTAAAGTCAGAATTTCAGAGCTAGAAGTGATCATCAGTGTTACGTAGTCTCTTGCTATCAAAGCAAAGGGCTATAGCTGGAACTAAAGTTAAAAGACTAAAGTCCATATTTTTGGTAAACTATAAAGTGATCATTCTCTCCCTTTAATCGGTATCAAAATAATGGCTTCATAGACACAGCATTACAAAATGTAAGCGTTTAACTGAAGGGCCTTCATCAATTGGCATGACCACTTTTGCTTGCATGTCACCCTGGTGCTAACTAGCTGCATATCAGCTCTGCCTGGGAACTATTAGTGAAGATTTCTTCATGTTTCCTAACATGCTGTCCTTCTATTAAGTAGCTAAAAATTGTGCTTCTCTTAGTTACAGTGCCAGGTTCCGAAAGGGGTCAGCTATGACCTCAAATGCCTCTCTGCTTGGACACGTCAGTCTAGCTCTCCCTGGGTATTTTCCTTTTTCTTACCTAATTGATGTGAGCTGCACCTGGCACTGTGTTATTACTTCATCCTATTTAAACTCACAGGCTCTTTCAGCTTGTAAAGGTCATGTCTTATTTTAGCTGGTTTCAGCTAATTCATAGCCATCAGAAAATGAATTCGAGAGCGGTTTCACTGAGGACCATATCTACACCATGGCCAGACTTCCACTTGACTCAGTCAAATTGGTGAAAAGTCAGTCCAGTCAGTTTGGCTTTTTTGAAGTAAACAACTGGTTAATTTCTGTGTCATTTTTCAATAATTGTGCTGGATTGTTAAAAATATTAATATTGTATAAAGGTCTAACATAGGAGGAATGTCACCAGAATTTTGACTGATATGATCAGAAATACCCACCGGAAAAACTCCTCCTTGGGAATGACCCCTAGCAGTTTTACAATCCCCTGCTGATAATTTGATTTAAATCACATTTCCTCAATCTGTTGGTGAATACCATATGCCATTTAGTCTAGGATAAAGAGATGTGTTCTGGTCAGACATATTGTGTCTATTTCCTCCTCCAACCTTGCAAGTTTGTCACTACAATTGAAAAATAATATTTTTACAGTTTTTAGAACTTGATGTTTGAAAGCTTTTCTTAATTAGGTTCAATAATTATTAATAGAAGCCACATGGTTGACAGAAAATTGTAGTGCCCAACTTAAGCATGACAGAAAGTAACATTTTTTTTCCAAATAATTAATAGCTGCTAAAATGTCCCATGCATTATGGAGGGGAGAGAGAGAAGACCAGATTTAATCCGAGGATTCAGGAAGGAGCATTGATGAGAGAGATTAATCAAACTAGAGCATGGTCATATAAGGGAGGAGATGGGATGATTCACTCACAAAAATGAGTGAGAGCAAAGGAAGCAGAGGTGGGGGCAGGTGACATGATGGAGAAAGTCACATATGTGGTAGTAGTCAAATGTCAAGCCTCATTAAAAAAGTTGTCCAAAACATCTCTAATGAGCTGGAAACAATGTGCGACTCACCTGGTTAGAGGCTTTTTTGCACAAATTCAAACTCAGGCCAGGTTGCTCAATGGGTCTTCAGAGAAATCACAAACACTGGAGTGAATCCTAGCCAAGGAGAGCTGTGTTAACAGACCTCCCTCAACCACATAACTTTGGCACTCTAGACAAAGATAAACATATCTTACCTCTCTGAGGTAACACTGAATTTGGCTTCACCTATATATTGCCACTAGTAATTGCTATGGAAGGTATTCAAATTAGAGAAACCAAAATAAAAATAACAACAAATAATGCAATGCAGTTTGTTTGTTTTTTAAGTGTCAGAATCGAACAAGGCTGGGGGCCAGTTATCAGTGAGCAGGGGAAGGATTTGATGGAAATCTGTGTTCTTCTGCCAAAGGAGTTAACTGCACTGAGCCACCTAAGCCATCTGTATATGCAGAATGACCTTGGCAGAAGTAGAACACATTATTTGTTTCCATGGAAAAAAAGTTTGTGTGTGTGTGTGTGTGTGTGTGTGCAAATCAGGCGACATGGTCTAGTGCAGAGGTGTCCTCACTTTTCCTGCCAAGAACTCTTGGGCATCTGATGAAATGCTGTGAACTTCGTTCAAGTTTTTGATGTAAATTTCTTCTCCATGTGTGCTTTAAAATTAATGGATTAAAAAGGTCATTATAACTCAACTTGGCTTTTTTTTTCTTTCTACAACTGAAAGTAGTAAGAATGATCTTCTGCAATCATTCTTTTGATTACATCACTTTCCTTAAATAACTTTAAAAGAACTCCCAGTGTTAATTTGCTTCAAAATAAAATGTTCTGACTCTCTTCCTTTGTCCGTCCTGTACCTTACTGTTCTTATTTTGTTTTTCATACTGTTCTCCTCCCCTCTGCAGCCAGACATAAACTCTGCCATCCTTCTTCCCTTATTATTTTCTTCCTCTAAGATTTGTTATTGTCTTCCTGGTTAAATCCTACATCTCTTTCCATTAACTGGGTCACTTATTTGGGTCCAAATGTTGCTTAATTTTTAGAACTTTATTGCAGTTGTCTTCTCTTATGTGTGTGTACCTGTTTCTGATACTATTTTTAATTCATTTACATATGTGTTTTTTTTTCTGCTCTACCAATAGTTTATAAGTTCCTTAAGGACAGGAGCCCTATCCTATTTATCTATTTATTTATTTATTTGGTCATCATCTCAACCCAAGGCTTATAATGTCCACTGATCACTGGTTCCATTTATATCCCCGTAACTACCAGGCTCCTTTGCTCTCCAGTCAAGCTTGGGCAGACTGTACTACTTTATTCTCAGATTATTCTTTTCCATTTTCTATTTCTTCCAGTTTCCATCTCAAGTTGTAGCCTGTTTTCTTTGAAAAAGTGGTCCCTCTGAGTGTACAGGAGGATTCAGGTGTGTGAGGTCATTCCCCGGAAAGCCTGCAAAGCGTAAGGTAAGCAGCAAACCCAAACGCTCTCATCTTCCATCCACCCAATAATTGTCTGACTTGTTTATGTACATGCTAGATTCTTATTCACAAACTTATCAGTAGCCTGTGTGTCTGTTAGATTGTTTATAGGATAAGGTTTCAGAAATATCACTTTGCTCATGATTAATTTATATGGTCTATTTCCTAGTGTGGTGCTATGTTCTCAGTCTCTCTTAATTACTTATTGATTTTAAATAAACCACCAAACACATTTTCTTTAACAAATATTTCCAAGGCAAGGGAGCAAACAAACAAAAACCACATTGTAGATGATGGCATTTTCCATGTAAATTCATGTAAAACCTCATTGAGCCTCAGCCATGATCCTGTTACTTGCTGTCGAATAGATCTTTCTTTAAATATGAAGAATTTAGGCTCAAACATGTATTTGTGGGCATGTGTAATATCCACTTTTTTCCAGCATGTCTCAAACTGACCCCATACAACCTTTTGGTGGAAGCCTGCCCTCAAGGACATGCAATTGCCCTGCTATCCCCTTCTCTCTCAGGGTGTGAGCCTGATTCTGAGATCAGTGCACTGATTTAAAATATTTGGAAACAAGCAAGAAGACAGACTTGAGGATATATTGACTAAGTTCCTATTCTGAGAAGCCACAAATTTTTCATTGTGTTGAAAAGGTCAAATTTAGCCCTGCAACATTCCTGTAAATAACTTGCAATAGCAAAAATGACCAACAATTGAGAGTTAAGATGGCATGATGACAATACCGCTCTGAAATTTCATTATAATTCTGACCAGGAAAAAAAATTATAGCACTGAAGGGATCCCTGCGGCACACGAGTTAGCGCTCGTGATAGTGAGGGTCTGTGAGGTGTGCATTGGTGGGGAGGAAGTGTGGGTAACATAATGAAGATGACAAATTGATCTGGGTTATTATTTATATTTTTAATTTGAATTTTAGGTAAGGCTGCCTCTTTACATAAAGCAGTTATATGAGCTCATTAAAAATGCCCAAAGGCCAGCCAGGTCAGCCTCCTCTGGGTGCTTCAGTTGGGAATCCACCTGCTTAACAAGCTGTCCTAAGTGAATCTCAGGTTCAGGAAAGTTTCAGGGCCTAGCTATACTGAGTAGTAAACAAAAATACTCACCTAGTGCTGTGTGCCATGCTGGATGTTGAAAGATAAGGGTGAGAAAACTGTACCCACTTTAAGAACTCCCAGCAAATTACAACAAAAAAGTTAACACAGTTTTGTACTCCTATGTAGTTTCTTCAAACGGAATGCTTGAGGACTGAGTTTTTATGTAGGTTGCTTTTAGCTACTTTAAATATAAATGAATGAAATTAAATTATTCTAACTAATTTATTTATAATGTTCTAGCTGTTACAATCAGAAAGTTTTTGAAAAGTTGCTTGCTTAAGCCAGTTTAGGATGTGCTGGCAGACTGGTGGGTAAAGCTGTGTCTAGCATCTCCCTGATGTTCCTTCAAGGGTCCCCTGACCTCCTAGCCCTTCTTCTGCTCTCCTGTCAAAACTGCTCTAATAAAATGAGTAAATGTAGAGTGCTAAGCTTGTAGTCAAGAGAAGTGGGTTTACCCTGTGACTATGATACTAAATAAATTGTTATGGCTTTGATCAAGTTCCTTAAATTCTTTCAGTTTCCTTCTCTGAAAAAAAAAAGAAAATACATGGTAGGGTTTTAAGAGTTCTGATATTCTGTCCAATCCTTTCTCTATGATTCACTTAGTTCTCTGTGAATTGCACATCAAGATGGGAATCAAGGTCTTCATTTTGCAGGAAGAGAGATTGCATGACGGAGAGCCTTGCTGAGCTGCTCAGGGACGTTGGAGCAGGGATGTGAGCAGGGCCCCTTGGATCCAGTGAGGAGTCAGAGCATTGGTTTGAGTGAGCCCAGCTCACACTCTGACTTGGTGTGTGAGATAGTAACACATCCTCTAGCTTCTCTATGATTTATTTTATCATTTTGGGGGGAGGGACAGTAATGGTAACTGTTCCCACAGCGTCATTGTTGACATTACCAAGGGAGATAAGCGGACGTGTTTAAGGCCCATAGTTGGCATTCCAGAAAAAAATTTTTTTTAATTCACTATCAAAGTGGGGTTTAATCAATGCCTCACCTTACCTTCCCACAGTTGGGCTATTTACTTTTCAAGCATGATGTTCCAGGATCTGATCCAAGAGCTTCACTTTAATAGTAACTCTATTAATCAATTCTGTAACAAGCCAGTGAGGAACTATTATTATCCCATTAGACAGATGAGTAATCTAAGGCACATAACCTGCCCATGGTCAGCCATGGACAAGGTGTTTTCCTGTCCTAAACCTTAAACAATATTTTATTGACGAAGTCTCTCCTTTTTTTCTCTTCCTCCCTTCCCTTTTTTCCCTTCTTTTATTTCTTTAAATTTCGCAAAAATATTCTTTTTTTCTACATATGCAATAACTGTTACCCTGATTTCATAAAGAACGATTATTTCATTTTCAATGCTAGTCTGCATTCCAGGGGGAGGGGGGAGTGGGGGAAGGTCGGTTCTCAGGGAAGCTTTTCTTGCCATTGGGCATTAGCCGCCTCCCCCCCCCCCCAGTCCTTCCACATTCCCCCACCCCGACAGCCTCCTACAGCTTCTGAGCAAGACCAACCCCCACCACTACCACCCCACGCCCCCACGCCCCCAGGACCCCTGGGTTGGGTGCAGAAAGATTCTTTTTAAGAGCCAGCCTTTACCGAAAGCTACTATATATGAGACACTGTATTAGAGCTTTACACTGATATCCTAATTTTATCCTTTGTAAAAATAATAAATGAAGCCACTTTAAAATGGAGTCACAGCTGCTGTCCCAGAGGACCTGCCTGCCTGTTTTACGTCTCAGATCTCTGGAATGTTAAAGCAGGGTAAACTAATCTTTGGACTGGACCTAAAGCAGCATTGTATCCCAAAGAGCTAAATGCAAGGATAATAAGAAAGCAAAGAGTGGTACTACCGGAGAGATAACTCCCAAGGTGAAAATTAAAAATATTGTTTAGAATTAGTGTCACTGTCAGTTTACCTGCATTAATAGAAATGTCTTTCCTCTGTTGATGGAACTGTTACCCTTCTCTTTCTCATTAATACCCCTTGCCTTTGCTTTCTAATGGGGATACTATTTGGGTTTCTGAGTTAGTGCTTCCTTCCCAAATAGCTAATTAAAAAAAAAAATCTCAAATAAATGCTCGTTGCCTTTTCTTTTGGCCTTTTATTTTTTAGGTTAACATGTCCCAACCACTTATAGGATAGGTACTATTTTTCTATTTAAAATTTAGGAAACTAAAACTTGGAGAATTTCAGTACTTGCTCATTGTCAAATCTCTAGTAAGTTAGCAATGCTTGTTTGAAATCTATGTTTGAATTCTAAATCCATGTATTTAAAAAATGGCTTTCCCTTTCCTTTTCATGAGTGGATCCTATATTGGACTTCAGTAAAAGTATAAATATAGGAGTAATATTTATGTGCCATTGTTTCTGTGGGATGTCAGAGCCTAGCTTAACACAAAATTCTGTACATAAAGAACTAGTAGGGACAAATGGTATTAGTTCAGTGGTCCTAAAGGGGGAAGGGTTTCCAGGAACATGTATTAAGGACAGTTGGACAAAACCAAAGTGGGTAGGATCAGTGTGGGAGATGGGAATGCCTGGGGTGGGGGGATTGGTAGGTGTAAATGGAGTCAACTGTAGTTGAACAACAATAAAAAAAGTTTAAATCAATAAATTTATTTTGCAGTGGCATTAGAGCCATTTTTAAGGTCTGTTGAAATACAGATTTCTGGGCCCAACCCACGGAATTTCAGTTTTGGTGAAGTCGGTGATGGTATTTGAAGATTTGCATTTTATATGTTTTCAAGTGATGCCAATGCTGCTGGTCAGTGATTTTCAAACCCAGAGGCACATTGGTATCACTTGGATGAAATTTTAAACTTCTTGGGCGTGGTTTATTTCAAATAGTCTTGGGTGGGTCCAAGCCTCTCCAGACTTTAGAAGTTCTCCAGGTGATTCTAATGCACAGCGAGGACTGCAACCCCTGCTTTGCCCTCTCCCTATTCAATATCAACACTCTCCCTATCCAGCATTCAGTATTAAGTTTGGTTGGGATGGAGACAGAAGATGGATAAAAGACAACTTAACATGAAGATTCTCAACCAGTTGCTAAAACAGCAGGTAATATGCTGTTTACTGGCAGGAGATGCCAGGCAAGTAGGGGCTAAGGTCTTCTACCGCAAGTTTGATATTTTATCCATTACACCTGAAAAGGCCCAAGAGTCCATAAAATTGGCCCAAACTATGTCCTCCCAATATGCAAATAAGGTAATTCAATGGCAAAATTTATTTTTATTTTATTGCTCCATGATTTGATTTTGGCTTCCTGAGGCCGTGTTAATCTATTTGCTCCGACAGTCAAACCTATCTCTCCCAGAGACTCCTCTCTGATATGATCCAGGTGCTCCTTGCTGCTGCAGCATTCACTTTTTGCACAACCTGCATTTTCATACATTTTAACAGGACACCCCTAATCAATCTTTTTTGGATAAATACAGACTGCTACCATCATCTAACTAAGGAATATCACCAGCCCCTGTTATGTGAGGCTGCCCCAGAGTCACAAGTCACATTTGGCCTGTTACTACTGTGTTGGTCTGTGTAGTGTGTGTGTGCGGGTTGGTGGGTGGGGGTGGGCGCTGGCTAGTTTTTTCAACACTTTTTGTTGTTGCCAGTTTCTTGTTATTTTATAGAAGTGAGTGTTTCCAAAGGGCAAGGTAGAATGGGAAATTTTATAAAATATTTTAATTCTTACCATGGCACTCTTCTTATAACGTCCAACCCTATTGTTTGACTTCCATATACTTGAATTTAACTCATATATGCTGGAATTTTCTTTGTTCAACAAGGTAAATCTATATAGCAGGCAACTTCATTGCAAATAATTGTGGGAGTGATTACTCACCTAAACCAAATTATCTTATTTTGTATTTGCAGTTGTGTGACCTGAATTCACTGCTCTGGTTCAAACAGCTTATTTGGTAGCACAGACAAACATATACCCTACAAGGAAGTGTTCAAGGTTGTAGGAATCATAAGTGTACAGTTCACAGTGGGGATTCAAGGGAAGCATTGGTTATTACCTTGGGAGTGTCAGGACAGGTTTAGTGATGGAGGTAACAATTGAGGTGGTTGTTAAACTACCAGACATCAGTTACAAGCAAAGAAGAGAAGGGTATTTGGGCATAGATCAGAACAGCACAATATATCACATGAGATCGAAGTTTTTCATGATAGTGTGAGTATTATATTCAAGAAAAAGGTGAGACAGGATGCCACAAGAGATAGGATATGAAGATGTGCTATAAAGAAAGCAAATAACAGTTATAAAGCCATTTGTAGCAGATGCTGTCAAAACCTCACCCATATCTCTTGTACCTAAACCAGTTCACTGTGCTCCAGTGCTAACTTCAAGATGTGCCTGGGTGATTTGTTGGATTTGTAGAAGGTCATTCTGGCCACTCTTGGCTGGCCTGAAGTGTCAGAGGAAGTGAGACTCCCCCTACCTCCCAGGAGCAATCTGACTGGAGTTGTGTGTATGTGTGCGCATGTGCATGTGTATATATATATATATATATACACACACTCACACACATATACATACACACACACAAACATCTTCCTTCTGTGGGATAACTCAAGATATGAATTTATTGCACCATTTTCCTGAGTATTCCAGCAGGATTAAGCTCCAGCCACCTTCCTTTCTTGTCTCTGTATCAATTACCCACTCCCTTACTGGTTGGCATTCCTTATACTAACAAATAAGCTATCAGGGTCTGCTTCTAGGGAAATTTATGCTTAAAGCAACATGATAGGGAGTTCTAGAAAGAGTTCAAAGCTTTTAGATAAAAGTAACTTTGAGAGATCACATTGACAGCAAGTGGATAGATGAAGTGAAGGTGAAAGAGAGCCAGACCAGTGACAGAATTGATAGTCTTGGTAAAGGTTGTGAAGACTGAACTGGGGACTAGGGGTTAGAGAGTGGAGATGCATGCAGAGGCCCCAGAGAGGTGCGATGGCAGTGCACAAGGAGCTGTAGAATTGAGGCCCTAGGGAAGACTGAGAGTGAGTGGTCAAAGGAATAACAGAAGACCAGGAGCAGGTGTTATCCATTCCAGGAGGGAGACAGCTATGGACTATGGCAACAGCTACAGAGAATGGCATCGCAATGACGATTGGATGGGGAAACTCTGAATTGTTAATATTAATAACCTTGCACACTTTCTTTAGAATGATGGGCACAGAATTCTGATTGTAGCAGGTTGAAGAATATATGAGGTGACCAAGTGATTATAAACCAATCTTTGGAAGAACTTGACTGTGAAAGGAAGAAGAGAGTGATGATTAATGGAAGTAGACAGAAGGTCAGGGAGGGCATTTTCAAAGGCATGGATGGGCTGACTTGTTGTATAGACTGATGTGAAGAAACAAGTAGAGTTGAAAAGGCTGGAAATACATCAATTAGTATTATAAGGTCATAGTTCCAAAAGAGATGCTGGGGAGGGGTTGAAATCATAAACATAGCCAGAAGTTTAACCTTACATTGTCCAGCTAAAGAGAAATTGTTTATACACCGGCCGAAAGAAGGGGTGAAGGAAGCCAGGGAGCTGGTAAGAGGAATGTAGTATTTGAAATTGTTTCTCTGTTTTGATGGGCATTCCCGAAAACTCATATTCATAGAGGAAGTCAGAGCATTTGCTGCAGATGCAACCCTGGGTCTTCAGCTGTGTGCTCCAGAAACAGAAGGTGGTAAATATAACCATGGACTGGGAGTAAGGAAAAAAGGGAACCAATTCCAGAAATGGAACTGTAAAGTTTATGCTGCTAATGGTTTTCAAACATTTTTGGAAGCAATGGAAAAAGGAATGCAAAGAAAGTGAGTTTATTCTAAAATGCATTTTTATTTTGTTTTGCAATTTCCCCTCACTGATGTCATCTAAAATGTGTGGCTATCTATTTTGAAAATATGAAGATTGCATCATATGTGTGGATTACTGCTCATCTTTCCAGCAGTAAACAAGTCAATGAATGCTCTAGTTTTCAGTAAAGCAGGTTATTATTTCTTTACACTGACTTACTAACTTCTTTAAACTCTAAAATGTGCACACTGATCATCTAACATCTGCCCCTCTGTGGAAAAAAAAAAAAAAAAAAAGAAAGAAAGAAAAAGAGAACTGGAGCTCTCAACATTAATCCTAAAAATAGCCCTGCCTGACCTCTGTCTACTATGTACAAATTTAGCAGGCTTTAGTTTTTCAGATCTTCTTTTTGGTGTCTGGTTTCCTAAAGTTCAAGAGACAGCTGTCTGAGGCCGAGAACTAAGATGATGAACATGCAGATATCAAGGAAATGGTTTCCTACCAGCAACAGCTCCATTTAGATTCAAGCATTTCCTCTCTCTTGCCTGACTATACAGCTTCCTAAGTTGCAAGTTGTGCCAAATTCAGACATGGTTTCTTACTGATGGTGGTGGTTAGAGTTACCTTCTTTGGCCTGTTTCAAGCATGGCAAGATCTAATCAAAGTAATCTCCAGATATCAGTAGTTGGTCATTTCAACTATGTATCCTGTAGGGAAAACAAAACAAAACAAAACAAAACAAAACAAAACAAAACAAAACAACGCATACAAAATGTATAAATGAAACCAATAGAAAATATTATCCACCCACCGCTTTAGCATCCAAAGAAAACTTGTTCTTATTTCTGGGCAATACCGCTTTGTATTTTAGACAATGTTTCCTTGTCAGTCTGAGGAAAGTAAAGCAGCCAGTCTTCTCTTGCAGTTGGGGATTCTAATAAGAATATGCTTTTTCTCTGCATACAAAAACAGGAAGCACCATTGATTGGTTCACTGACTTCTTTCTCTTAGTATCTGCTTGGCTAAAGTTTGGGCTTGATGAAATTAATTGAATCTCTATGGTCCAAGTGAAATAGAAGATGAAGCAATTAACCACTTAATTTAAACTATGTTAACAGTCAATCCAAGTAATTCTAACATTGGGCACTTTCACACCTTGAATTATTGATGAAGACACATCTATAAAGTAGAATATTGGTGATGAATCAGTACCAAGCTGGGTCATTTAGGCCATAAAGTGGACAGTTCAATTTCTGATATTTGTATTTTTAATCCCACTGGATGGCTTATATTAGTGTTGTCAAATGGTGAAACTAGCCATTTTCAATCTTTTCCAACTTGCAATACTATACCATTTAATTTTATGACATCCTCTTTCACTTCCATATTCTATATAGCATTTTTACTTTTTTGAAAATCCTCATCTGAGGACATGCTCATTGATTTTAGAGAGAGAGGAAAGGACGTAGAGGGAGAGAGAGAAACATCAATGTGCAAGAGAAATATTGATTTGTTGCCTCTCGAATGTGCCCTGACCTGGGACCAAACATGCAACCCAGGCACGTGCCCTTACTGGAATTGAAACCTATGACCTTTTGGTTTATGGGAAGATGCAGCAATCAACTGAGGCACACCAGCCAGGGTGCATTTTTGCATTTTAATAAATGACTTTATACTTAACTAAGCATCATGCCACTTTGCTTGTAAATGTCTTCTTCTTGAGTTACTTAAAACACCTCTGGTTTGCCTTAAAGGTAGATTTGGGAATCATTGCATTAGGAAAAGAGAACTATAAAGAATCCTAGGGAGCATCTGGTCCTAACCCTTATTTGAAGATAAGGAAACTGAGGCCAATAGAGGTGAAGTGAACTACCTAAAGACACACTGATTACCATTAGAAAATTGTTACAATTGGCCCTGGCTGGTGTGGCTCTGTGGATTGAGCACCAGCCTGTGATCTGAAGAGTCACTGGTTGGATCCCCAGTCAGAGCACATGCCTGGGTTGCATCCCATGTTCCCCAGTTGGGGTCATGTGAAAGGCAACCCACTGAAGTTTCTCTTGCACATCCACGTTTCTCTCCCTCTCTTTCTCCCTCCCTTCCCCCCTCTCTGAAAATAAATAAAAATAAAATCTTAAAAGAATAGTTAGAATTGTACTTGCCACTTGTGTCTGTATCCATTGCAATGTGTCTTCGAAGCTCCTGTCACTAAAAGTCAGCATCTCTTTCCTCACAGCTTGAATCTGGGCTTGCATTATAACTTCCTTTGGCTGATAGAATGCAGGAGTAAGGGTGCCAGTTCTGCAGCAGTAGATAACTAATACATAATTTATTTTATTTTCCTTTTCAAAAACTCTCAAGAGTGTTCTAGAAAATCAGCAGTACTCAGAGAGATATTTTTTCCCTCTACTGTTTCCAGCTACTTGGTAAAATTTCAAACATTTTCTTTCTTTGCTTGTAGATTCTGTAATCTCTTTTACATCTTCCACCTCATGCAGTTTTCTAACTGTGTTCTTTCCTCTTCTGTTTTTGAGTTTTTAGAAACATCTTCGGCTGAAGTGGAATTTTTTACTATGCTATTGGGGATTACTTTGTGGCACAGTTTTAATTCACTTAACAGCTTCTAGTACATCTTTTTTTTTTTTTTTTTTTTTTTTTTTTTTTTTTTTTTTTTTTTTTTTTTTTTTTTTTTTTTTTTTTTTTTTTTTTTTTTTTTTTTTTTTGGCCAGCAGGCAATGCTGCCAGCTATGTTCATACCAGCAGGCAAATTGCAAGTAACTTGGGAGGAATACAAAAATGTCTAAGAAAGGGGAGGTTCGCTTGCTGTGTTTGATAAATTTCTATTATTTTTGTCACCTGAAGCTATGCATGTTATCTGTTATTTTCTATTTATTTTGGGTATTTACTCATTCTTATCTGAAGGGAAGTATGATATAATAAAATGAAGGCTGAATTTTATAATTGGAAACCAGAGTTCAAATTCTAGATCACCTACCCCTTAGTTGTATCCCTTCGGGCAAATCACTTCTCTTAACCCAATTTCTTTATTACTTAGTTGTTGTTTTCGCTTTTTTTTTTTTTTTTTTTTGAGAATAAGATGCAGCATGTAGCACTTTGTAAGCTGCAAACTCCAATCTCTACTTCTCTTCTGAGATCTACATATTTTCAACTGCTTATTGGACATTCTCTGCTGAATGTCCCATGTACAAATCCCTCTCAATGTGCACTGCCTAAGTTTTCATTTTCCCCTGACTTCCTTAATTTATTAAATGGTACTAACCTTTTGCCAGTTATCTTAGATTCAAACATCTAAATAAGTTTTCAATGGCTTTCTCTCATTTGTTCTAAGAAACCATTCATTTATTTATTAATCGACACATTCAGCTAAAGCCTGTCAAATACCTGCTCTCTTTTCTGTTGCTACACGTCGCCCATTTTCAGCTGCGGTCCTGTGTTTCCAACCAGACTTTGCTCCGTCTTGTCTCTATTTCAAACTCTGCTCCTCTGGTGAAGGCATGCATCTTGGACCTCTCAGCCTAGGCCTTGACCAGATCTTATCACTTCTCCGTCAGTGTTCTCCCCAGCCCCAGTGCCTCTGGTCTCTGGTAAGAAGAACACTTATTCCTACTCTGTGCCTTTTAGAACCTACCCTCTCCCCTTCCAATAACCATCTGTGCCACTAAGCCATTTCGTGCCATCTCCATCTCCCTGGTGAAAGAAGAGACTCAGACACTCTCAATGATACGGAGAGTGTTACCTAATTGTAATGGACACAGCTTCCTCATGTATAAAGTGGGAGGGATGCTGGCTACCTCACCAAGTCATTGTGAAATAAGATAACACGTGACTGGCACAGAGGAATAACTCAAAACCCAAGAGTTCTTCCCAAAGACTTGGATACGATTGCATAATACTAAACACAATAATCCTCACTTGACAGTTCAAAATAAAAGCAGCTTAGAGTCTATTTAGGGAAATGAGAATGAAATGTTTAATACAATTGTGTATGTAGATAAAATAGGAAATGCAGTGCAGGTGGATGAGCACAAAGTGAAAAAGCTGAGAAATATGAAATAGGATTACTCATGGAAGACAAGCAGGATGTGTCTTTTAAAGAAACAAATAGAATTTGTAAAAAGAGAGAAGGAGAATACTTTAAGTGTGAAGAATTACATAGGAAAATACCTGCGAACAAACAAAGTGTGACATTGTGCTGCTAGTCTGTTAAAACGGGAGGATGTGTTGGGTTAGAGATTGTCTTTAGAGAAGAAAAGTGGTGTCAGTTATGGCAAACTTCTCTTTTACTGAATTTGTTGGGGTGATATTGATCAGTTACTGTAGACTTAAACCTCTTGTTCTAATCACAGAGAGATATATGTGAGACAATGTTTCTAATACTATCCAAATTTTATTTTCAGTAAAGGCTATGAATTTTGTTGTGTCATTCTTAGTCAGGTTAGGGACTTCATGAATTTGCAAATCCATGATGTTTTATTAAACAAATGGTGCCTCCACTTGCTTTCAGATACATTGTTTTAAATCTAAGATAGTATTTACAGAGGGAAAATTTGGCTGCATTTAAGTAACCATCCTCCAAGGGAGGTTTTCTGTGTTTTATTTATGAACATTTAGTTGTATTCCCCTTCTGTGTGAATTGGGCTAGAAAATCACAAATGCAAAAGTCTTTGGGTTTGTGTAATCCAAGCTCTGCGTGTTTTACAAATGAGAAACAGAGAGAGAGGGAGGTTAAATGTCTTTCAGGAGGTCTTAGTCGGTGCCAAGATGAAACTTAAACTTCTCCTTAGGTTTTTTAGTCTAATTCTTTAAAAAATACATCCTGAAGGACCTAGAATAGCCACTAAAGTTTACAAAGAGCAGAGCTGGAGTACATCCACTATCAGACAGCAAGACCTGCTCCAAAGCTTTAGTAATTAACAAAGTGTAATATTGGCAGAAAGATAGGCTAATGAAATATGACAGAAATTCCAGAAACACATTCACACTGAAATGGTGCCATGATATGTGAGGATGCCACTGCTCTTCAGCAAAGAATCGATGGTCTTCTCCATAAATTGTGCTGTGTCAAGTAGATATATCACTGGGGAGGGGGGGTGGGGGGGAACCTGACTCCTACCTCACACCAAACACAGAAATTTATTTGAGATGAATTACAGACATTGCATATGACAGCTAAATTAATCAAGTTTCTAGAATAAAATATGGAGAATATATTCACCTGAGATAGGTAAATACTTCTTAACTTCTCTCTCTCTCTTTCCCTGTATCTCTTTCTTTGATACTGGATGCTTAAAAATGGGAGAACGTTATTACCTGGGTTGACTAGTTAATAAATATAATGGTAATCATTTCTGTGAATTATTTCCAAAATAGTATGTATTTTCATGTTCCACTATTCTAATTAATGCTTCTTCAAAATTTATGACTCTTTATTTGTCCTTTGCTTATGAGATTTTAGGAATGAACTCAAGATAATAAATGATTCTTTATTAGGCTAAGACACTTCTTTACAATGGAAAGGACTACAAGGTTTATAATTATTTCAATTTAATTTAAGGAAGCACCACCTGGGGCTAGTGTGGGGTCTGTACTATAATTTCATGAGTCTGCTTCTCTTTTGTTTGTTTATTTTTGTCCATTAGACTCCATATGTAAATGAGGTCATATGGTATTTGTCTTTCTCTGACGGGCTTGTTTCTTAGTATAATACTCTCCAGGTCCATCCATGCTGTCACAAAGGGTAAGATTTCCTTCTTTTTTTTGTACCCAAGTAGTATTCTATTGTATAAATGTACCACAGCTTTTTTTTTAACCCACTCATCTACTGATAGGCACTTGAGCTGTTTTCAAATTTTGGCTCTTGTAAATAATGCAACAGTGAACATAGGGGTGCATATATTCTTTAGAATTAGTGTTTCAGGTTTCTTCATATATATATTTCCAAAAATGGGTGTATAATTAAAGAACAAGGGACAACTATAGATTTCCAGGGTTATTAGAGATAAATATTATTTAAAGGGGAAAAAATCCAGGACCAGCTGAAGAAAAAATATACTCACAAGACTTAAGTTTAACTTTCCAGCAATGCCACTTCTAGGTGTATACTCAAAAGAATAAAAAGCAGGAATGCACATAGATTATTTGTACACCCATGTTCAGGGCAGCTTTAGTCACAGTAGCCACAAGGTAGAAGAGAGCCAAGTATCCCTCAACATATGAAGAGATAAACAAAATATTGTGTATACATACAATAAATATTATTCAGCCTTAAACAGAGGAAAATTCCAACACATCCTACAACATAGGTAAGAACATTATGCTAAGTTAAGTAAGCCAGTCACTAAAGAACAAATATGATTCCATTTACGTGAGGTACGTAGAATAGTGAAATTCTAAGAGATGGAAAGCACAATGGTTGTTGCCAGGTGTTGGGGGTGGGAGGAATAAGGAGTTAGTAGTCAACGGCTACAGAGTTTCAGTTTGCAGGACGAAAAATTTCTGGGGATAAATGGTGGTGATGGTTGTGCGACAGTGTGAAAATACTCAGTGCCACAAACTGTGTACTTAAAAATGGTTAAATGGTAAACTTTGTCATATATATTTTACTGCCATAAAATGTGCTTAGCTCAGTATCTTGCCACATAAGAAATCCAACATTTTTCTTAATTAATGGAAAACAGAGATGAGAGAGAGTTTTGACCTACCACCTTTGAAAGGAAGTATGATGTTTTTTTAGAGTGTGCTTCCTATTTTCAATTTAGTTAGCTAAACCTAGAGTTGTTTTCTGCATTTTTCCTCCAGATTTTAGGGATATTCTCACCACCTTTGAAATCTATTTCCATAGATCATGGTAAGTCTTATTCTCTCATTTTATTAGTCAGGGTTCTTCATTAATATAGGAAACTATTCAGTAAAGACCTGTCTCATTTGATAATGGTCCCTAAATCCCCTGGATTATGGCAGGGATTTTACTTTGTAATCATCTCCCATGAGAAACTGTCCAAACAGCTGCGAAGGCAAGAACGAGCTACAAGGGACAGTGGTGTTCTTTACAGCAGCAAGGAGCTGAAGCTGACCAAAACGAATCTTTTCTGCTTTTCACTGGTAAGTCTCTTCACATGCACCATTTATGCTCTCATTTTTATCTTATTGTGTCAACTAAAAGAATGAAATTATATTCCCTAGACTTCCTATGAGGTAATATTAATACATTTACAGTCTGAATAGAAAGGCCACATCAGAAAGAAGAGAATGGATGTTTTCATTAAAGCACATAAGCCAACACTATTCAAAGACAAATGATTTACAAAAATATATAGAGACATATATATATGTATATACATATTGATCTACAACAATTACTAGTTGCTTAACATTTTGATGCTGAATTTGTATGATATGTAAATAGTATTTTTAAGCAAGTATTTCCTTCTCTTTAGTATAATAGTATGAGAAATATTTTTGCAAAATATGTTGCATTTGGGTTGTTTGCTTTGCTTTGAGACATCCCAGAAATCAAAATTTGTTCTGTGTTATTTGAATAATGAATTTCACGCAGTGTTGACTTGGTGAAACTACTACAGAGGCAGCTTTCTGAGTCACACAGCACTGCAAACGCAAGGCACAATAGATTAATCCAGTCCTGCAGATGTGCTCATTCAAGGGTATGAGCAATTCTCAATTTTTTGGTGTTATTACTTTTTCACTTATTATACATTTATTCTTTTTTATTTATGGAAAATGAATTTTATTGTTATTCTATTATACTTTTCCCAATTTTTCCCCCTTTGCCCTGTTCCACCCATCCCACCCCTGCTCCTACATTCCACCCCCACACTGCTGTCCATGTCCATGGGTCATTCGTACATGTTCTTTGCCTAGTCCCTTCCCCTTCTTTCCACCATTATCCCCCTCTGCCCTTCCTTCTGGTCACTTTCAGTCTGTTCTATGCCACCTGAAGTAGATCAGTAAAAGTTAGCAGGTAGTCATAGATTTGGGAATACTTTATAACTCTAACCTGTCTTTGTGACCATCTGCCAAAGCTAAAAATGTATGTCAAAAATAATTATATTCATTTCTATCTGTGTTTACAGCAGGGCATTACGTCTATTCATTTGTTTTTCAAAATGTCATGGTGATGACCCCTGTCATTTGGGGAAATAAAATGGTTTAAGTTGATGTTTGTTTTCTTTTCACACTGCAAATGAGATTAACATAAATGCTAGAGATGGTGCTGGCACAGGTTGTAATACTTAAACAGGAGGTGTCTTAAGCCAAGATGAGGGATTTGATCTTACAGCATCTTGAAAAGCCAAATGTGATTGTGGTTGTGGCAGGTGGAATCATTGAGTTGGGGTTGCCGACATAGTCCCAACTTACAAAACAACTGCCAGTGTTCCACTTTGCTTTGTGCCATACAAATCTGACTGGAGAAATCCCATTTTAAGTGATTTAAGTGGTATTGTACATTTTTTCCTAGTTGATCTAAAAGAGCTATATGTGGTTTTATATGAATATACTCCCCACGGAAATAGGCAGTGTAGCAGCACAGCCGACTGCATTCCGAATTCACTCTGAGAGGTACTGTAATCAATATGCTAATGTTTCTGTAACATAGCCTGGCTTGGCCTAGTGGGGGATGCGCTTGTAATCCTGCCACTAAAGACTTACAGCCACATAACGAGCATGATTGTCTTTCTCTGTGATATAGAGAAAGGAACAAATACTCAAAAAGAATTGCTGCAAAGCCATGCCTCATAGACTCGACTTGACTGTAACTCTTTTCTTTCTTTTAAAGTTACTCTTAAAAAGTTACTTTAAACATATTGGATTAGACTGAACCATCAAGAGCACTGAATTGTTTTGTTTGAGCATTCCAAAGTTTACATGTTTATCTAAATTAATTGCTTTAATAAGAAAATATCTACAAGGTACTTGGAAAAATTATGGCCATCTTATTTGTTATTTATTTCTAATGTGGAGTAAATAAATTAAGTGATTTAGTGTATGGGCTCTAAACCAGGGTTTATGACACCCCACTGTGCTGTCAAGAACAGTGAAGGGGGGTGGGGTTACCTTTTTTTGGCCAGGAATTGTGCATATTTCAAAGCATATTTTATCTTTGCCCATATGAATGTATAAATACAGAACACTGCATTTTTAAAAGGAGATTAAAAGCCACTGATTTAGTGAAAAGAAAGATTTCAGAATTATAAAGTGAAGCTATATATAAATATATTGACCTTTAAATCTCTAGGATGGAGGTGATTTTAAATATTAAGCATTCATAAAGATTACCATTAAGGAAAGCCAGTTGAAAGAGTTAAACATTCCTTATTTAAATGTAGGGGGAAATTGTAACTCTTTTAGTAGATGAGGTTTTTAAGAGAAATATAAGACATACTTAATGAACTACCCATTCTGAACCAAGAGTACTATAAATAATCCATTAAAGGTGATTGCTATTATTTCAGATCTATAAACTCAAAATGGAATCTTTCTTTCAAAAGGGAGACGGGAATATCCTTTTATGTATGCCATTTTGACTCCAGCATTTTCCTTAGAGTTTTACATTGTGATAAGGCTTTTAGAAAGCTCATTCATTAGAAGAAAGATGATTTCCTTGTTGAGCTCATCATATAGTTATTGAGTTTAAGGTTATCAATCAATTATCTCTGCACCATTTCTTCAGTGATTTGAAATGCTGCCTCTATTTTTATTTGCTCTCTATCCTATGCCACTGCTTTGTCTCTGTCCCTTTCCTTATACCTACTCTTTGCATACTTATTAAAATACTTGTAATGCCAAGTATATATCTCCCTTTGAAGAATACCTATCCTTGTCCTTTAAAATTTGAACTTTTTAATTCTTTGCACTTCTATGTAAATTTAGGATCATCTCATCAAGTTATATAAAAATCTTTGGCCCTGGCTGGTGTAACTCAGTGGATTGAGCACAGGCCTGTGAACTGAAGTGTTGCTGATTCAATTCCCAGCCAGGGTACATCCCTGGGTTGCAGGCCAGGTCCTCAGTTGGGGGCATGCGAGGGGCAACCACACATTGATGTTTCTCTCCCTCTCTTTCTCCTTCCCTTCCTCTCTCTCTGAAAAATAAATAAATATTTTTTAAAAAGACTCAAAATAAAAATTAAAAAATGAAATAAAAATCTTTGATGAAATTTTGATGAGGAGAAAGCTGATTAGGACCTGGCTGGGTAGCTAAGTTGTTTAGGGTATTGATTCAAAACACCAAGGCTGTGAGTTTGAGCCCTCTTCAAGGCACAGGCAAGAAACAACCAATAAGTGCATAAACAAATGGAGCAATAAATCGATATTCCCCAACACCCCTAGTCTCTTTCTAAAACAAATCAATTAAAAAAGATAGATTTGATTTTTACATCTTCTTTATAGAAAATTGGCTTTATTATGGGATTGAGATCCACAAATGTGCATCTCTTTTATTTATTCTGATTTTTATGGTCTTTAACAATGTTTTATAATGTTCTGTATAAAATTCACATTTTTTTTTTACATTTATTGGTAGGGGTCTAAGAATTTTAGCTGTTGTTATGATTATTGTTTTCTTAATTTGTTTGGCTGATTTATGAATACATTATTAATTTTCAAATATTGATATTATAAGTACTTTTGTTGAATTTTAAAAATTCTGGTATTTAATCTTTTTAAGATTTTATTTGCAGATAATCTGTAAGTTTTTCGTTTCTTTAGCAACCTCTCAACTTCTCTCTCTCTTCTGTAACATTGACAGGAATGCTACAATGGCCGGCATCCCAATCTCGTCTCTAATGTTCATGCAATTACTTCTTGAGTTTTCTGGAGCTTTTGATAACTAAACCTGACGAGGTTAAGGAAGTCCTGTCTTTTTACAATTTGTTAAGATCATGAATGAATAATAATTTTTAAATGCCTTAGAATATTTAACGAAACAATAAACTTTCTTTTAAATATTTTAATGTGTATTTAAATATTGAAGCATTCATATATCCCTATATTAAATACTAACTGGCCACTGTGTGTGTGTGTGTGTGTGTGTGTGTGCGCGCGTGTGTGTGTGTGTCTGAGGATATGTTCATTGCTTTTAGAAGAGAGAAATGAAGAGAAAGGGAGAGAAAAAGAGAGAGAAACATCATTGTGAGAGAGAAAGATGGATCGGTTGCCTCCCTCTTGCATGCACCCTGACCAGGGATCATACCTGAAAGCTAGGTATGTGCCCTAATAAGGATTCGAACCCACAAACTTTTGGTGTATGGGATGATACTCCAATCAAGTGAGCCACGTGGCAAGGGCTGGCCATGGTATATTTTTATATACACGATTAGATTTTATTTTATTATCATTATATTTAGGATTTAAGACAAACTATAACTAAATTGGTCTACAGTTTTCTTGAATTGAAAAAATCCTGTCATTTTGGTTTTTTAGAATTCCTATTAATCCTGTGTTCTAGAATCTCAATATACCCTCCACACTCTACCTGAATGTTTCATGTGTTTTCTATTTATCTTTCTATTCTACACTCATGATGAGAACTCCTCAGCACTTTCTGATTCTTTTGAGAAGTCTAGAGTTCATCCCAGTTTTTGATCATTTACCACAAATGTCTATGATTATTCATTTTCAAGAGTTTAAATTTTTTGTTGCTATTTAATCATTCTTGTTTTATATTTGCTTATTTTGTTTTCATCATAGATTATTTTTAAGTGAAATTAGTTTTTCATTTAGCTCTGTAAAGGTAATAAATATCCTTTTTAAAATTATTTCTTCATCCATTTTATGATTTTAATTTTATCTAGAATAAAATGGTTTTCTTTTCAGACTGTCCTTGCTATTGGCTCTCATTCTCATCATTTGATCCTTACATATATCTTGGGTACTGTTGAATGATAACTATTTTTCTCTTTCTTCTCCCATTTTCCTGCTTCCTATGTCTCTGACTTTCTCCCCTTTTCCCCTTCTCCTCTCCCTTTCCCTCTCTCTTCCTCTCCTTCCTGGTCTCTTCCCTTTCTCCATCCAGTTGTGAGGCAAAATCTCAATTCTGTCTGTGGCTTCGATGTAGAATCAAGGCTTGCATTTCTGATCCAGGGATCTCATCCCAAGATTGGTGTATTAATCATCCAATCACTGAACTGGCTGAGTTTGTTTTAGATCCCAGTTTGCTGCTTCAGTATTGAATTTTGCTTTTCTGGCCCAACAACTGTTGGAAGGAGCCATTTTTCAGCCTCCTTCTACAGTGAGTGCTTCTGTAGCCCCTGTAGTCCAGCATGGAGTTTGCTTTATGTGGAGGACAGACATCTAATGCATGTTATCCCACAAGGCCCCAAATCTGGTCACTGCTACCTGTTTGAGGACAGGTGTTTGACAGGTCCAAAGCATTACCTCTACTCATCAGTTTATGGTTCTGTTAGGTTTTGAATACCCTATATATTTATGTATTTTAGAGCACACATGTTTAGGTCTTATTTAGGTCTTTTTAATTTTCCTAATAATTTGCTATATGTTTGGAGCAAGGGTTACTTAAAAATTTCAAATTTGTAGAGCATATTGGTTGAGAATTCCAAAGGTAGACAAACGAAAGAATTCAATCTTTACTTTGCTTGTATCTTAAAATACATTTTTAAAGATGAGACCATTTCAATGCAACACAGTAGTTTTTTCCTCATTGTTTCAAGCAAGAAAAGTTTTTTATAATCCAAGTGACGTTTATATTGATGACACCATTATCAGCATCAACAGTTATCATGTCTAGAAATTTTCAATATATTTAGTGCATACCTCTCTCCCTTAAAACTGTCTCTCAATGATGCATAACTAGAGAAATTCTGTCTCAAAAAGAAAAAAATATAGCAAGTCAATTCAGTTAATATGTTTGCTTCCCAAATACAAAGATTACAATACAGTTCGCAATGGTTTTAAATGCAAACCCATACATTTTAAAAATTCATTACTCCATAAAAAATAAAAAACAAATAAACAGTATTATTTCTTAATATGAAAAAAACATGAACCTTAATATTAATGTCTTCATTGCACTTGTGAAATACCACTGCTGTCTGAAAGCACATACTGTGCTCATTTGGTCCCAACAATTGCTCTGTACAGTACAGACTGCTGCCTTACAGTTGAGGAAGCTATAAAACAACAGATTGCACTTCTCATTTAAGGACACAGTGCTAATTAAAGACATGCATATATCTAAGGTCTGACACCCAACGCAGTTTATTGGTACACAAATTAACCTTCATTTAGTATCTTGAACTTGATGTCTTCATCGTGCTTCTTGAGAAATTACCTCATTTTGTGCGTGGCACTCCACCACTTACAATCTTGTTTGAATTCTGGCTCTGTAGTAAGTGGTAAGAATGTCATTCTTCACTTTCTTGTTCACTGTTCAAAACTGGCACACCATAAACTCTTAATCTCTATGCCTCGGGTAATTCAAATGGGGTACCATAGAAAGGTGGGTTTGGTTAGATGACTTTTCAAGGAATATTATCATTTTTATTTTTTGACTCATAAATCTCTTTATTGCAGGAGGGCTCTATGGACAGTATATATGAGCCAGTTCCAGAGCAGCGTGCTGACCAAAAAAGCGCCTCTGATAAAACTGGTTCTCTCATTTCATCCTTTGGGGAGAGTGGAAAAGCACACGGCAATCTTTTCATGGTGAGTGAAGCCTTGAACTGAGTGGATTACATATTGTTATAAATTTAGAACCACTTACTTAGTGATAGTTGTTAACACAGCGAAAATCCAGTGTTCTCACCCTGGCTGGTGCGGCTCAGTGGATTGAGTGCAGGCCTACAAGTGGAAAGGCTGCTGGTTCTACTGCCAGGCAGGGCACATGCCGGGGTTGCAGGCCAGGTCCTCATTTGGGGGCATGTGAGAGGCAAGCAATCCATGCTTCTCTCACACATCAATGTTTCTCTCCCTTTCTTTCTCCCTCCCTTCCCCTCTCTCTAAAAATAAATAAATAAAATCTTTAAAAATCCATTGTTCTCAGAAAGTTCTTCATTTACTTTTAGTTTCTGATTTTCTCTTCAGTGTGTCTCTTTCATGATTTTGGCTTGTTAATATGAACTACCATTTATAGTGCAGGTATTAAGTGATTACATAAAGTAACTAAATCCTCAAAGCAACTTTATGACAAAGAAACAATTATAATATTTTCTTGATGAGGAAATTTCAAGAGAAAAGTAAAATAACATTCTAAAGGCTATAAAGGAGTAAGCATTAAAGCTGGCAATTAAATATATACGTATCGGTAGTTTATCAATTTAGTGGTAAACCAGGCCTTTAGGGTGGTCCCAACTTGGGATTTGTAGCATCCACCAATTGCTATGGTGTAAATGCTCCTACTGTGGTCAATTTAAAGCTACCAATGATTTAATAACCAGCTTACAACACCTGAATGTTTAATTATTCACTACCTCTAGTGCTGACCACAGCACACCACTGACTACTTTAAAATCTGCTAACCACATACTCAGCTGCTTATTCAATTTATGGACACACACCATCAACTTACAAAACATGAGTATTGCTAGAATGCAAGTGCAAATAGTTTTTGTGAATTATCTTTATAATCCTAGAGGCATAGAGTTCTCTGTGCTCTGCAAAATTGGACCTGTCCCTGTTTAACAGTGCTGGCTGTTCTCTTAGTTAATTGTGCTATATTTAAATTAACTTCATACTAATAACTTATTTTGCTTCTACTGTGGTAAGGACAATACAAAACATCCTGTCAGTTGCAAATAATGAACTTCCCTATACTTATAGATTTAGATGTCATCTCCTACCCTTATTTATAATCACACCTCCCCAATAACACAAAAATTAATATTAACTATCATTTATTCAGTGCTTCTTTATTATAAAGCTCTACACTAGGTGATACTATATATGAAATTACCTGTGTTAATCCTTACAAGAACTTTAAACAAATTTTAAAATGTTGAGAAAGGTTAAATAGTTTCCCACTTTAAAAAACAAGATGACCCAGGATGAAGACCCACATATTCTCTTCCTCTAGAGAAAGGGTTACAGTGATACACCTTTGAGTTTTACACACACCTCTCACACTGACCTATTTTACTCCTTGGGGACATTAAACACTTTTTATACATAGCTCAGAACGTTTCCATTTCTCAGAAACTTCGATAAACTAAAACAGCGATGTAATGTTAGAAACCAGTTCAATCATAAGTCTCAATAAATAAAACTAATCAGAAAAGTTTTTAGTACAACAGAAACTCTTTCCTCAACTCAATTCCCTTTTCAATATCAATAAGATGTCGATGTTAACAGAAATGCTTCAGAAGAAGCAACAGTCCACTTTACACACTAATGTGAGAGAGGGCACCATTTACATGGTGACTGTCAACGGGCCCTGCAAATGTTTGTAAGCATTTTTAGTCTATTTTAAAAAGAAAAATTTTCTTTCTAATTAAAAAGAAAAATTGAATAAGCAGAAGAGCCTGAAGATACCTCCTTTAAATGTGTGAGTTTAATAATTATACATGAAACATAAACAAGTTCATGGCCAACCAATTTGCTAGAATTTTAATAAAACTTCACTTACGCTGCAAAAGTAGATGAGAATAATAAAAACATGATTTAAATTGCTACAACTCTCTCTCCATATAGATAAAAAGATAGTTTCATATACATATATATATTTCCCTCTACATATCTCATGTACATAGATGTCTCAGTATTTAATTAAAAATATATGCATATATACAAACATAAATGCATATATATGTCTTTTTCAACCATAGATTTCACTATTTAAAATCTGAATTATATCAGTCCTATCAAATTATCATTGATACTTATTTTATTCTTAATGAAAATGAAAACGATTCTATAGTTTCATTTTAAAAAATCTACCTTTTAATAATAAAATTTAGCAGTTTGGGTCTTTCCTGACTTCCCCTCCAAACTTCTGAAGAATGGATGCTTCCCCCCACAGGTGTTCTCACTTACTCATTTTTTTCCTAATTAAAAAAAAATTTTTTTTGGACCAGATTTGGCAGTAACCAAAAAAGCCTATGATTTTTAGATTCATATTGTAGAAATACTACAAAGACACCCCTAGAGTTAATGAAACTATGCTTTAAGTCTCAGTCTTCCACCCAAAGTACTTGTTACCTGCCCCTGGAGGGGAGGGACTCCTGAACTGCAGCTCTTTGGAACCAATACAACAGCCTATCCAATAGCTACACTGGAGATTATAGTCTATACTGAAAATAATGTCATTTGCTACAGGAACTGAAAAGAAAAATTAAAATGAAAAAAGAATCCTAGGCTTCTTGGCTTCCCTTACAGATATTTTATTTATGCATGTTTATTAGGAGTTTTACTGTATGAAAAACACTATTATAAGCAAGGCAGGGAGTTACACAGATGGGCATAAGATGATCGTGTATAGACCAACTACACAACTGAGGGTAGAAGAGATATTGAAAGAAAAGTTTACTGCAGGGTTTTAGATAAGAAACATCAGAAATACCCAGCTTGCATTTTGATTGCAGTTCCAGAAAGGCTTGTTAATGGAGAACTGGCGCAAAGAGAAATCAATTTAAAATATGAGACCATTAAATTTTGCTAAGAGGAGTAATGAGTGATTCACTTTAGTATACAGCAAAGCCAGAGAACTGTGGAGGGCTACTGCCAAACAAGTAAGCAGGCAAACAAACAGAAACAGTGGGTAAAAGTTTTATAGAGTGAATAATCACACAAGTAAATAAATATACTGAAAGAAAATGTACTAATATGCTGGACTAACTGAGGATTGATTGCTTTGCCCCTTATTACATTAGTGAAATGCAGGCTGTTACTCCTTGATTCTGTATCTATTTTAGGACCTCTTTTTAATGTCCAAAGCTAATAAAAGATCTTGATTTAGAACCTGAGTGAGAACATAACATGTTTGTACCTTTGCCAATTTGGGGTTAACTGGATCATTCCTGAATTATCTGGTTTGTCATTTATGTTGATTGAAGCAAGCAAATAATTGTCAATTTTGCACTTCATTTTGCATATCATAAGTTAAATTGATAAGAAATCTGAACCTTTTCAAAAATAAGCTTAAATGTGAGTAAGAACAATGTCCCTATTACTTATATGTTGTACATATTATTCATGATGTTACACAGATGTTCATTCAATAAACATTTGTGGACTAAATCAGCGGATCAGTAAAAGTTCATTAATCAAGGTAAAGAAAGTCTCAACAATGGAGAATGTCTGATGCAGTGTCTAAAAGCATGAGCTTTGGAGTTGAACTTTAGGTGTGAATTCTCATTGTAGCCCTGCCACTTACCAGCTATGGGACCTGGGGAGGTTGCTCAAATTCTCTGGAACTCATTGCCCTCCTCTGCAGAAAGGGGAGTACAGTCGTCTGTGCAGGTTCATCCATTCCAAAGCAGAGAAGAGAATCTCCTCTTGCTACCTCAGGCAGGAAAGATTTAGCACAGGAGTCAGAGGACCAAGGGAAGGGCTGATGGGTCACGCTAGAGCTGAGATTTCAACCAACAGCCTGAGGTGGCCTGTATTTTTATGGCCAGGAGGTAAGAACAACTTTTATACGTAAAAAAGTTGTTTAAAACAAACACAAAAATAAAGACACTATACCACAGAAACTGTACGTGGCCCACAGAGCCTGAAATATTTCTATCTGGCTTGCCATAGAAAATGTTTGCTGACCCCTGCCCTAGTCAAAATGCAGATGGCAATAAGGGTAAAATTTATGCATATTTCAAAAGACTTAGTATTAATAAAAGAATATAAAACAGATTATTAAAATTTTATATTGATTATTTGTTTAAATGGAAATATTTGGGAAATATTAAGTTAAAAGGAATTTCAGTCTTCTCTTTAACACGACTACTAGATTGTGGCCTTCAAATGTCACGTGGATGCTTCTGTTCTGCCAGAACTAAATTATGTCTGTTATCCAGGCCTTGGGGGACCAGAGCACGTGTTTTTAGCCTTCTGGCCTCTGATAGGGGAAGGCAGATATTAAACATTAATCCGCCATGTCTACCGCCCTTCCTTCCCAGAGCCTTTTCATCCTTATTATAGTGACATCACTACTCTAAATAAATAAATAGATAGATAAAGAAATAAATAAATAAGAGCAGCCTTTCTCGCCTCTGGATCTTCTCTATAGTGATTAGAGAGGATGGTTGGCTTTCTGAAGGTGGCTCCTCTTTGTCTCTATAGAAAGTAGTTTGTGTTAAAACTACCCAGGCACACAAAGTGCTGGCATTTAAAGTGAGTTAGCTGTAACAACTCTTCTCCAATATTTGGGTTTTATAAAGTGGTGATAAATTAAAACTTTTGATTACCTTTTCAGTTAAGATGGAGAGGAATGACTGAAAAAAGCACAAGAATATCCAATACTATTATGTTAGAAAACAAGTGCCAAAAAAGGGTGCTCTAGAGACACTTTGCTGTAACTTCTGACAGTCATTCTCAATAGTGATTAGACTTTAGAATCCACTGAAGATACGGATTTCCAGACCCTACTGTGGATCTGCTACATTAGTAAGAAGGAACTAAGGTACTTCTGTCCAGTAGAAATATAATGCAATTCATAGATGTGATTTATTCATTTTAAAGATTTTATTTATTCATACTTAGGGGTGGGGAAGGGAGGGAGTTAGAGAGAGAGAGAAACATTGATTGGTTGCCTTCTCTTCTGCACATGCTCTGACTGGGACAGGGCCTGACACCCAGGCATGTGCCCTGACTGGGAATCAAATGAGCAATCTTTTGCTCTGTGGATGATGCCCAACTGAGTTATAGCAGTCAGGGCCACAGATGTAATTTTAAATTTTCTAGTAGTCACAAAGAACTTTTTAAAAAAGAGAAACAGATGAAATTATTTTCAATAATATATTGGATTTAAGCTAATTCACCTAAGATATTATAACAAGTAATAAAATTAATGAGATAATATATATATTAATATATTTTATTGATTATGCTGTTACAGTTGTCCCATTCCCCCCCTTTTATTCTCCTCTGCCCTGCATACCAGCTCCTACCCACATTCCCCCACCTTAGTTCATGTCCATGGGTAGTACATACATGTTCTTTGGCTTCTCCATTTCCTATATTATTCTTAACCTACCCCTCTCTATTTTCTACCTGCCATTTTTGCTTCTTATTCCCCTTTTCTCCCTTTCTCCCCCTCCCCTTCCCACACTGATAACCCTACCTATGATCTCCATTTCTGTGATTCTGTTCCTGTTCTATTGTTTGCCTAGTTTGTTTTTGTTTTTCTTTTTAGGTTCAGTAGTTGGTAGTTGTGAGTTTGTTATCATTTTACTGTTTATACTTTTGATCATCTTCTCTTTCTTAGATAAGTCCCTTTAACATTTTATATAATAAGGGCTTGGTGATAATGAACTCCTTTAACTTGAGAAGGAGTTTAACTTCTCAGGAACACTCCTTTAAAGTGCTCCTGAGAAGCATTTTATCTGCCCTTCCATTTTAAATGAAAGTTTTGCTGGTTGGAGCAATCTTGGATGTAGGTCCTTGCCTTTCATGACTTTGAATACTTCTTTCCAGCCACTTTTTGCCTGCAAAGTTGTTTTTTTTTTGAGCAATTAGCTGATAGTCTGATGGGCACTCCTTTGTAGGTAACTATCTCCTTTTCTCTTGCTGCTTTTATTCTCTCATGTTTAATCTTGGGTAATGTAATTATGATGTGCCTTGGTATGTGCTTCCTTAGGTCCAACTTCTTTCAGACTCTCTGATAATCCTGGACTTCCTGGAAATTTATTTCCTTTGCCCGATTAGGGAAGTTCTCCTTCATTATTTGTTCAAATAAGTTTTCAACTTCTTGCTCTTCCTCTTCTCCTTCCGGCATCCCAATGATTCAGATGTTGGAACATTTAAAATTATCCCAGAAGTTCCTAAGCCTTTCCTCATTTTTTGAATTCTTGTTTCTTTATTCTGTTCTGATTGAATGTTTATTTCTTTCTTCTACTCCAAACTGTTGATTTGAGTCCCGGTTTCCTTCCCTGCACCATTGGTTCCCTGTATATATTTTTTTTAATTTCACTTTGCATAGCATTCACTTTTTCCTCTAATTTGAAACCATATTCAACCATTTCTGTGAGCACACTGATTACCAGTGTTTTGAACTGTGCATCTGATAGGTTGGCTATCTCTTCGTCACTTAAGTGTATTTTTTTTTCTGGAGCTTTGGTCTGTTCTTTCATTTGGGCCATTTTTGTTTTTTTGTCTCAACATGCCTATTAAGTAATAAGGGGCAGAGCCTTAGGTTTTCACCCACCAGGGCAGGGCAACCCACGTTGCTGCGTTGTGACACTGTATTTGGGGGAGGGTCTGAGAGGGAACAATGCTGCTTGCTCAGTTCTGGGCCAGGTTTCAGTCACTTCCTTTGTTACCCACAAGCAAATTGGACCCTTCTGGTGCTGATTTCCAGGTAGGTGGGTTTGTGTGCATTCTAGGACCCTGCGGGTCTCTCCAATGAACTCTCCTGTGAGGCTGGGAGTTTCTCCCACTACCTCAACCCTCACAGGTTTTTTTCAGTCAGAGGTTTTGAGGCTTTGTTTCCCTGCAATGGAACCATGGGTTGTGCAGTCTGTCTCGCTCCTCAGTTGCTCCTCCTGATTTATCTGCCTGTGAATGCAGGACTACCTGCTCGGCCAGCCACCGCCTTGCCTTGGGTCCTCTGCTCTTCGCTGCCTGTGTCTGCCCCTCCTACTGGTCTGGACGAATGTTTCTTCTTTAACTCCTTGGTTGTTGGACTTCCACAGAGTTCCATTTTCTGGCAGTTATGGTTGTTTTTTGTTTTTAAATTTGTTGTTGTCCTTCTTTTGGTTGTATAAGGAGACACAGTGTGTCTACCTATGCCTCCATCTTGGCTGGAAGCCTCTAATTTATATATTTTTTAAACGAAGACTTTGAAATCTGCTGTGCATTTCATATATCACAATTCTCATGCTAAAGCTTCAATGATTAAAGTGAAATCCAGTCCTAGTGAAGCAATAAAAATTATGGGTTTTTTTACCCAGTTTAAATTTTTTAATTAAATTAAATTAAAATTTAGTTTGTCACTTACACCAGCCATATACCAATTGCTCAATAGCCACCTGAGTCTAGCGATGGATTCTGTATTAGGCAGTTTAGGATGAGAGGTTTAAAATTGCTGGTGGGATTAAGGCATCAAAGTAACCAGATTATGTCATATTCTACTTCAGTTAGGGAAGTATAGATATTAAAGTACAAAAATGCTTGATAGACTTTTGGATATATGCTTTTAGAAAGAAACAAGACAATAGGGAACAGGTACATTAACCAACGAAGAAGCTGAGATTAGTGATTTGTCTGAGGAGATAGATGGAGTCAGACTGGAGATCTAGCTTCCCCAATACTAATCTTTTTCCTCTCTGCCACAAGTGTGTGTATGTTTGTGTGTGTGTGGTATGCACACGCGTATATGCAAGAGTTAGAGAGAGTAGAATGGGGGTGAGGGGGTATCTTTTTGGGAGATGAGAAGTAAAGGGGAGGGAGAGAATAAAGATTTTGTCTTTATAATAGATATGCTAAAAATACTCAGATGGTATAGGGGACATTGTAGAAAGCACTTGAGATGGGCAATGTAGTTAATAGACTTGAGTTTAATTCTTGTTCCCTAGGTAGCTGAGAACTGTGTGCCCTTGAGAATGTTATTGAACTTCTCTGACCCTAAGCTTCCTGAGCAATAGAATATAAATAAAAATGCCTGTCTCTTGACTTGTAGTGAGGATCCAATATGATCACACACGTTAAGCACCTGGCATAAGACATATTAATGTTCATTTTCCTTCCTTCTACAACCTATCACACTACAGCAGAGTGATCCTTTAATTTAATATCCTTGATTAAATGACTTTGAGTCAAACTCTCACTAGAGCTTGGATGTCGTTTTAAAATCACTGCTCAAAATAATTTGTAATCAACACTCCTTACCTAAAAGCATTGATTTTTTCCTGGGCTGGACAAGAAGAAGCAACAGGATTTATTGTTGATGTGCATTAGAAAAGCCACGATTTTAATCTCCACAAATTGCCTCAAATCATGAACACCCAGGTTGAGTGCAAGTTTTGACAATTCAGCCCTGCATTTCCCACCATGTGCAGAGAGCAGTAAACAAGAAAATTTATCAAAGGGGCTCTTGTTTGTCTAATTTGTATTTCAGGATGCTTCTTGGGTTCATTTTAACTAAAATATTTTTAAAACACTAGTTTAATTATTTTATACACTTACTCATCAACATTCTGCACTGATTAAAAGCACTGGAGAAATCAATTAAATTATTTCCAGCTACCAAATGTTAATGAGAGAGTAACATAGCAGATTCAAACATAGCTTTAAAGATAAACAATATGATATGTGTCTAATAGTTGGTTTGAGCTCAGCACTAATGAGGCCGAGGTCAGGGGCTTAATCCCTTTATGGCCAGTTATTTTTGCTGGGTTGCACAGCCACCAGCAGCATCCATGACCCCAGCCCCCTGTCTTGGTTATAGGTACCATTGATCATTAAGGAACTCGGGTTGGAGAATAAGAACACACCAGCACAAAGCCATTACCCACAAGGGAAGAACAACCTTCCTAACCAGCAGTTCATTTGTATGAAGACTTTCCCTCACTATATAAACATACTTCAGGCCACCACTGAGATTCTCAACTTTCAATTTAGGATAATCCATGGCACAGTGGTAAGAGTATTAGGAAAGAAAATTCAGTTCTTGTCCTGGCTTTGTTCCTAAACAGTGCTGAGTAAGTTATTACACTGGTGTGTATCTCAGTTTCCACTTCTGTAAGGTAATAGGGTTACACTAGATGGTCTCTACAGCTTCCTGCTGCTTGCAAATGGTTGCATGAATATGTTTTAAATTATTTGAAATGGGGTGTGCTTTCTAATATAAAACACTATAATTATTCCTTTTCGAACTATAGGAGATAGTTTTATCAGATGGCCTCTAACAAACTCTGCTGTATGAGGGTTCTTCAGAGAAACAGAACTAATAGGCTGTGGAAATATACGGAAAAAAATTAGAGGAATTTGCTCATGTGATTATGGGGGCTGGGAAGTCTGAAGTTTTCAGGGCAGGCCAGCAGGTTGCAAACCCAGGGCAGAGGTGATGTAACTAGAGTTCACAGATAGTCTAGAAGTAGAATTCCTCTCCCTAGGGAGATACAGTCTTTTTAAGACCTTTAACTAATTAGATGAGACCATCCACATTAGGACGATAATCTGCTTTACTCAAAGCCTATTAATTTAAATGTTAATCTTATCTGAAAAATACCTTCACAGTGACTTCTGGATTGGTGTTTGACCAAATAGGTGGGTACTGTGCCCTAACTAAGTTGATGCATAAAATTAACTATCACATCAACCTTCTGCTAATAATGCCCTTGTATTGAATATGATCCCCACCTTTGTGTGTGACTTAGTTCCTATAGAATTTGGCAAAAATTATAGAAAGTGACTTCTGTAATTAAGATTCAAAAGTCTGTGGCTTCTGTCTTGCTAATAGAATCTCTCCTTTCCCTTTCTGGCTTGAACATTATAATGAAGCAAGAGCCTATTTAGAGAAGCCCATGTGGCAAAAAACTGAGACCAGCTTTCAGACAATAGACAACAAGGAACTGAGGCCTTCATTTCAACAGTCCTCAATAAACTAAATTCTACTAACAGCCACTGCCTGAGCTTGGAAGAAGATCCTCTCCCCAGCTGTACCTTTCTTTGCATAAGGCCTCAGACCTTTTAACCAATGACTTGATTGCAGCCCTGGGAAAAACCCACTCAAGTCATGCCCATATTCTTGACCCACGTTACTGTGAGATAATAAATGTGTATTGTTTTAAGACATTACATTTTGGAATAATCTATTGCACAGAAGTATATACCTAATATAGGAACTGAAATTAATTTGACAAATTGTTAATTGCAGATGACCAAGTCCATACTAGCTAATTTAAGCATAACAGAATATATTACACATTAAAGAGAGGTCAGAATTGTTGAGAGGTTGAAGACAGATTCTGTAGCTGAGCTTGCAGGAATCACTCTGAGAAAGCATACTTCAAACTTTGCCACCCAGGAGAGCTATCCCCTATGTTAATAGGTTTTGCAACAGTGCTTTCAGTTGGTGCATGTGATGGACAGTACCTAAATCACACATCTTATTTATTCTCATAACAAGGGAAGTCCATCTCTCTGTCTCTGTCTCTCTCTCTCCCCACCCCGCTCCCCATCTTCCCTCCTCTCTCCTCCCCTCCCTCCCACCCTTGCTTCCTCTCTCCCTCCCTCCTTCTCTTGCTCTTTCTCTCCCCTGCCTTTTGGTTTTCTTCTCTCCCTTCTTACCCTCTTTCCCTCCTTGCTATCTCCTCTTGATCCCTTCACTAACCCAGTAATTTTCAATAATTTTTTTTATCTCATAGCACACATAAACTAATTACTGAAATTCTGTGGCACGCTTAAAAATATATTACATTTTTTGCCAATATGACAACAAGTAGGTATAATTTTGTTTCATTCATACCAGACAGCTATTGTAAGGCTGCGGTCATTTTTTTATTTGACAATGTAAGGGAGAAGATGTTAGTGCCTCTGACTAAACAGTCAGGTGCTACATGCTTTAAAAATTCTGTGACACAATAGTGTGCCTCTTGTGGCAGTCTGGTTGAAAATTGCAGTTCTAAACATTGATTTTAGGATTAGCAAATGACAGATGTCGACTACAGCAAGATATGTGTATGCCCAAAATGTCTAGAGAGTAACATAAGCAACTCTAAAATTAAATACAGTATTATAAATATCAAGTCCAATTTCTATAAGAATTCTCAGAAGGAATTAAAAAACAATATAGTGTAGTTGTCAAAAACACAACATTTTGGGAGGGGGTGTCAAACAAACACTATAAAAATGCTAAGTGAAATAAGCCAGGTGGTGAAAGACAGATACCATATGATCTCACCTTTAACAGGAACCTAATCATCAAAACAAACAAACAAGCATAACATAACCAAAGACACTGAAATTGAGAACAGGCTGACAGTCACCAGAGAGGAGAGGGGAGGGAATTTCAGGGGAAAAGGGGAAGGGTTTGGAGCAACAAGTATGAAAGACACATGGATAAAAACTAGGGGGGGTGGATATGGGAGGGAAGTGGGGAGGGTTGAGGCGGTGGGCTGGGACAGGAGTAAAAGACAGATAACTGTACAAGAACAACAATTAAAATTAAAAAAATGAAAAATTAAAAAAAAATAAAATACCAGCTTTGAAATTTACCAGTTATGTGATTTTGGAAAACTTCCTTAAATTCTTCAAGCTGTATTTCTTCTATAAAATGAGGAAACTGTTTGTTACTCTTATTTATCATTTGAGAATAAAAAGTGGCAATGTAATTACCATTATTAGTACAGTGGCTAACACAAAGTAAATGATCAATAATAGGTGTTATCTCGAAGAACATAACTGTGATTTGTGGTTTAACAGTACAAATTCCATGGAGAAGGAAAGATATTTAAACTGGGCTTGGAAAAGAAGAACTAAAGTAAAAGATGGTTAAGATATCATATCATTGTACATTGTCCTAGCATCTTTCACAGAAAGCCTTAAAAAACACTTAGAGGCAAGTGTCTTATAAATGGATACATTGAAATATGAAATGTCATCTTAGAATAGGTGAATAATAAAGCAGTCAAGGTAGGTGACTCCCAGGTTGGTGTTCTAACTGCTCATTTGCATTTCTTACTTGCTTCCCAACTATTAAAATTGGGATTTTTTTGTTCTGTCTCTGTATTAGCACCAGCATTGACATAGCTGTGAATAACATAGACACTAAAGGGAGGAAAGGAGATTAACAATGGCATCCCATCCTCTAGGTCGTCATCAAACTGTGAACTAGAGGAGTCAGTATCAAACGGGCAGGTAATCCTTTTCTTGATTTATAGATTGTAAAATGACTCATAACAAACTGACTCATAAAACATAGATTAACTTCATTAAAAGACTGTACTTTTCTTTCATTTTCATTTTTATTTTTATCCATTATAGCTGTGATCACTTACAGCTATTCTTCTGTCACCAATGCATCTGTGAACATCTTCTAGTGGTTTTAATTAGTTTCCTCCTGTAAATACAGACTTATGAAATCAATAGATTGAGGTTAATTATGCTCCATTGTCTTTTTTATTTCCTAAACTATGGTACAATTACTACTTGAATCTACTGGAAGCCATGGTTATCTCTTTAATCACATTTTAAAGAAAAACTGTAAAGCAAAAAAGTCCATTTCCACTTAAATTTTCTCTTGAAAGCTTTTGTGATCCCTGCTGACTTTGGATTGAAATATTATGGATAAGGAACCATGGATTGTCTCTACAGGAAAAGATTTTGAGATATTTGTTCAACAACCTTCATTCTACAAACGTAGAGACTGAGGCTCTGAGAGGGTGCTTGGATCCCGCCCAGTCTGGTAGCAGACTTGGGAAAGCAAGCCAGTTTCTGGAGTGCCAGCTCAGTGATTTTCCATTGTAAAGGCTAAATCTCATATTTTTACCTATCTTATTTCCTATGATACTTCTTGCAAGTTTATTTGGCTCATACTCCATTTGTGGCTATGAGGGTTAAATAAGATAATGATAAAATAAGCAGAAACATGAAATTTAATAAACATTAGTTGTCCTTCCCCTTTCTACAATCCTGTGTAAATGTAGTTTCATAAACCACAACACACTTAAGGATACTTAAGAGAGCTCTCTATTTGAAGAAATTTGGAAGGAAATATTTTTGTAAAAGAAGAATCTTTTATACTGTAAGTAGCCGTCCCTAGGTGACTTGTTTTGTCATCCCGGTTATTTATAGAGCTGTGAGTGGTGTTTGTTATTTTAGGATTGATAGAAAACTCACTTAGCACACTAGTAGGCAAAAGGCAAAGTTGCATGCAATTTACCAGCTCTGTCCCTAGTGGATTAGATACAGTATCTGTGCATTCTTCAGGCACTATAAACTTCGTGATCTGCCCTGAGATGATGAGCCATGTGGGGATGCCACACACCACTTGCTTCTCTTGGGGGAACCAGAATTCATTAGCTGTATAGAGTTGTTACTCTTTGACAAGAGCTGGCCAGGCTGGCCAGAAAGTCTACTTTTCCCATCAGGATGAGCTGATATTTTTCCTTCCTCTTTGCTGCATTCTCGTGGGGGAAATGAAATCTGTTTTCCCTGAGAACCATATATTATTACTATAATATACTGGGGGCCTTCAATGTGCAAACTGTCATCATCTAAATTCAGTGGTTCTTGAAGAGTCCATTTTAATTAAGTGAGCTTTCATAAGTTATTGGGCATGCTTTGATGATGATGATGGCATCCACTAAATGATTAATAACTTTAAAACACATCAATGTGCTGATATATACTTGTCTCCAAATAACGCTAAATTATTAGTATTAGTGCTTTGATGAGGGCAGGCTTTCTGAGCTGTTTGTTTAGTAGTGGTGTATAGCATTACATTTTCTCCACATTTTCATAGTTACTCTCCCTTCCGGCCAGCAGTGCTCATTTGGGAGACCTCTGATCAAGATGATAGGTGGTTTCCGCATCTGTGCAGTCAAGTGTAGAAGTACTATATACTACTGAAGACCTCAGGTGTAAAATCCCAATCTTACCACTTGCTAGTTATGTGATCTTAGGCAAGAATCTTGATTGACTGTTCTGTGTCTCAGTTTGCTCCTCTGTAAATTGAGGATTATTGTAATTATCAATCTTACAGGGTGGTTGTCAGGATTAAATTATTTACTCTATGTAAAGAATCTAAACCTGTGTTTGATAATACGTGGGTGTTCTGCCATTATTGCTGTGCAAGTGCGTTAAATAAAAAAAATTAGAAAAGCAGTAATATTTACAGTCTTGATATTCTTAGCAACTTGCTTTCATGTACTGGGCTGAGACTAACTATAGTTATTAATATTCCTCTCTGCCATGTGATTTATTTGATAATGTCAGAGACTTCTTCATAGGCATTGTCTTCACATAATCAGGTATAGTGCAAAGTAGAAGAGCTGATGGGTGTTAGAACTCCTTTACAAGGGTGGTGGTTTGTTATCTAGTCACACAAACCTTCTTGTTTTGAGCATTGAGCTGATAGCTGGGTGCATATTTTCTCATTACTCTGGTGGCTTTAGCTACACTGCAAATTGAGTGTTTTTTATCAACTTTGAAGCATGATAATCATTGTCATTGCCAAATGTCTATTACAATTCTTTTTAAAAAAGGAATCATTAACTTCCATGTCTTTTTCGGACATCTGGGGAAATTTATTGAAGCATAGGAGCCTAAAGAATGTAAAAAACAGATTCAGTTTGGATGTGGCATTCTTGAAATCAATGTATTTTAATATTAGTAAAACCATTGGAGTCATGCAAAGGAATAATCTTCATTCTTGCAAGTGAACAGAATGCAGTATCAGAATTTTATGTACTGTTAATACTTAATATAATGACAAATAGCATCTATAATTATCTTTGATGTATCTGGAATCATAAGGATTTTATTAAGCTTATTTAATCTTCAAAGTTAAGAAAATCATGGAAACCAATAAGATCCTCAGATAAACAGTCTTTGATAGTGGATACCTGAGAGAAGGACCATTTGTATTTCTTCTTTGCATCTAAAACAGTGTCTTGGTAGTACTCAACAAATGTTTGTTGAATGAACTGTGAATGTATGAAAGAATCAATTATATAATTCTGAAAGAATATATTAGAATGAATAAAATGACTAACATTTAATCAAGGTAAATCACTGTACGCATAACCCCAGACAAATCAATTTATTATTTGGGGCCTCAGTTTGTTTATTTGGAACTCAAAGATCAGATCTCATCAGCTCTATAGTCTTAAAAGTTTCCCATAGGATTTATCCCATCATTTACTGCCAATCAATTTTTCTCTGGTGCAGAAATACCTTTCACATTTCTATCAGCGAGGCAATGACAATGCCTGCCATAGTCCCTCCTTTTTTTTTCTTTAGCCTTTGGGATTTGAAGGTAAGATTTAAAAATCAATAATATATTGGGGTGGTGACCGCACAAGATGATATACAGGTAATGTATTATAGGTACACCTGAAACCTATATAATTTTATTAATAATATCACCCCAATAAATTCAATAAAAATTTTAATAAATAAATAAACACCAATAATGCAACAAACAGGCACGTATTAGACTCCACCTCAAAGGATAGTCAACTGCAACCATTGCATGAAAGTAGTGATATGGTGTTTGGTATCCAAAGTTTCTCCCTTCTTTAAATGCCATTTCTTTCTTTATTTCTAATTTTTTTCAATTTGAGCTTGTTTCATGATTATGTGAAAATGCTTTGCTCCTAGAGTCTATTCTTATCTGCTTGAAGAGTAACACAGTGTTGGACGTACTCTTTAGTTTCTACCAGCCCATTCGTAAGTTGCCTACATTTCATTTTTTATTTTCCTCATAATTCCCAGGGGTTAAAATTAAATGAAGCCACACACTACCAAGTGAATGAAATGTAAAACTAATGATTAGTGTTTGATTTAAGGGATAATAAAATGAAAGCTAACAGGCATAAGTTTTGCGTGGTATTTTGACAAGTGTCAAATTAATGGACAAGACAGAATTATTTCATTGACTTTTTCTAATGGGATCTTCTTTATGGAATTTAGAGTAACACATACACACACACACATAGATGTGGTTCCAAAATAAAGCTACTCATAGTCTTCCTCTGACCTGCCCATCAGTGAATAAAGAACCCAGGGTCTGAACACTGAAGGGCCTGAAAGTCTGCTTATAGGAGCAGAAGTCACAATTTAAAACAGGTGTTTTGATTTTGGTACAAGTAGTACTAAACATTGCTCAAACAGTTCAGTGGTAATCCACAACTTGTCAATATCCAGGGAACAGACCTTGAGTTAAGTAACTATTGAGCTGTTTCAGTAATCCCTTTCCTTCAACTAATCACACTTCAGACTAGCATTTTGATGTGCTTGAATCCTCCTACCCTCTTGTAGGAAGCAGGTTGCCTAAGAAGAACTGCCTTGACTCTTTCATTTCAACAGGGATTAAAAGGAAGTTTTAGTTCACGATAGTTTCAACGTATGTATTACAAGGATACCCTTCAATAAAAGATGCCCAAACCTATGCTAATTCATTAGAAGCAAAAATTGGATGAGCTGGATTCCAGTAAAACAGAACAAAGTAGACAGTCCCTAGAGAATGTTGTGACAAGGGTGGGCAGTAATATGTTTATAGTTGTTAATGCTTGAATCACAGATTTTATTCTTGTATCATTGTAGATCCATTTGGCATTATTTTCTTTAAAATTTTTTTTATTGACACTTACAGGTTTCTCCCATTTGCCCCCTTTTCCCCCTTCCACTAAGTTTCCCCCCTTCCTCTGGCCTTCACCACATGAATTATTCTTTGTATGAACAACCATAAATCTACTTTTGTCCACCTCTCTACGTGTTAAAAATAACCAATCTTTATCCATGGTCTTATGAAATTCCTTCAGTTTTGGTCTAGATGTCTCCCAACCTTAGCCCAGAAGCTGTGTCCCTTTCACCACAATCAGCAATCACAAATGTTTAAACAGGGTCTAACACCTGACTGTATTAATTGAGCCAAGGCTTCACGCAGGTCAATAAGAGCACTGTTTTTGAATACTATGCCTTCTGTCCCAATTCAAATCCTTGAGGCTCAGTTGCACACAAGTGTGAGTCATCTGGAATTAATCTTGGTAGCAGAAATAGTGACTCACTGAAGTAAGTTGATACAAAAGTAGAGTTGACTCTTGAACAATATGGGGTTTAAGGATGCTAACTCTCTACACAGTCAAAAATCCATGTACAACTTTGGCTCCTCCAAAATTTAATTATAGTTGTCCCTTGATATGGCAGAGTGTTGGTCCCAGGACCACCCACAGATGCCAAAATTTGAGGATACTCCAGTCCTGTATATAAAATGCATAGAACCAATGCATACAGTCAGTCATCCACATGTTCAAATTCCCAACCAAGAATCACAATACTGTTTCTTTTTAAAATTTTTATTAAATTTGTTGGAAGGACATTGATAAAATTATATAGGTTTCAGCCATATACTTCTGTAATATATCACCTGTATATTGCATTGTGTGATCACCACTGAAAGTCAAGTCTGCCCCCCTTACTCCATTTATCTCCACTTTACCCTATTCTTGCTCCCCCACCTCCCTTTCCCTCTGGTAATCAACATACTGTGGTTTGTGTCTACAAGTTGTTTTCTTTCTTTTCTTTTTTTTGCTTAATTTCATCTTTTTACCCAGATCCCCAGTCCCTCACTCCTCTAACAGCTGTCAGTTTTTTCTTTGCATCTATGAGACTTTTTCTATTCTGCTTGTTTATTTTGTTCACTGGATTTCAATGTCCCACAGTTTTTGGATTGTTGTGTCATCATTTTCATTTGTTTCAAGGTGTCTATTGATTTCCTCCTGGATCTTGTTGTTGACCCACTCATTGTTTAATAATGTGTTATTTAGCTTCCATGTCTTCACATGCTTTTCAATGTTCTTGTGATTGATTTCTACTTTCACAACATTGACATCAGAGAAGATGCTTGATGTGATTTCAATCTTCTTAAATTTATTGAGACTTATTTTGTGTCCTAAGTGTGGTCTATCCTAGAAAACATTCCATGTGCACTTTCAAGGTATGTATATTCTGCTGCTTTGGTGTGAAATGCTCTGAAGGTATCAATTTGATCTAATATATTGTTTAAGGCTGCTGTCTCCTTGTTGATTTTTCTGCTGGGAAGATCTATCCGTTGAAGTCAATGGGGTGTTAAAATCCCTGACTATGGCTGTATTCCTGTCAATCTCTCCATATTTGTCCATCAAGATTTGCTTTATATATTTAGGTGCTCCTATTTGGTGTATAAGTATTTACTAGGGTTATATCCTCTTGTCGGACTGCTCTCTCTATCATTATGTATTGTCCTTTGTTTCTTACTATAGCTTCTGCTTTAAAGTCTATTTTATCAGATACAAGTATTTCCACTCCAGCTTTAAAAAAATTCCATTTTCATGAAATATCTTTTACTTCTAGTCTGCTTGTGTCTTTTATTCTGTGGTGGTTTTCTTGTAGATACCATATTTACAGGTCTTGTTTTTTTTATCCATTCAGCAAGCCTATGACTTTGATTGGAGCATTTAAGCCTACATTTAAAGTGATATTTGATAGGTGTGTACAATATTTATTGCATTTTATTCTTTATAACTATGATCCTCTGTTTTTCCTCCCCCCTCCTCCTCCTCCTACTTCTTCTTCTTCCTCTTCCTCTTCTCCTCCTCCTCCTCCTTTTAGAAAACTCTTTAATATTTCTTATAATACTCATGGTTTGGTGGTAATGAACTGCTTTAGCTTTTTCTTTTCTGGGAAGCTCTTTATTCATCCTTTAATTTTAAATGATAGTCTTGCTTGGTAAAGTAGCCTTGGTATAAAGTCTTTACTTTTCATCACTTTGAATATTTCATGCCAATACCTCCAGGCCTGAAATGTCTCTGTTGAGAAATCAGATAACATTTTTATGAGAGATCTCTTATAGGTAACTAACTATCTGCCTCTAGGTGCTCTTAAAATTCTCTCTTTGTCTTTAACCTTTCCTATTGTAAATATGTTGTGTCTTGGTTTGGCCATCTTTGAGTTCATCTTGTTTGGGATTCTCTGCACTTCCTGAATTTGTATGTCCTTTCCTTTTACCATGTCAGGAAATTTTTCAGTCATTTTCTTTTCAGATAGGTTCTTGATTCCTTGCTCTCTCTGTTCTCCTTCGGGTACTCCTATGATGTGAATTTTGTTACACTTCATGTTGTTCCAAAGATCCCTTAAACTATCCTCATTTTTTGTGTGTTTTTTTTTTTAATTTGCTGATCTGACTTGGTGTTTTATTCCTTATTTGCAATTCACTAATTTAATCCTTTACTTCATCCAGTCTAATATGTATTCCTTCAAGTGTATTCTTCATTTCAGATATTGTATTCTTCAAATCTGACTGGTTCTTTTTTATGGTTTCTATGTGGTTTTTTGTTTTTTGTTTTTTTTTTGCTTGCTGTGTCTTTGTTGAAGTTATCATTAAGTTCCCTGAGAATCATTACAACAATTTATTTTGAACTCTGTATCTGGTAAGTTGCTTACTTCTATTTCATCGAGCTCTTCTTTTGGTGATTTCTCCTGTTCCTTCATTTGGGACACGTTTCTTTATCTCCCCATTTTGGCTGCCTCTTTGTGTTTGTTTCTATGTATTAGGTAGATCTACTGTGACTCCCAGCCTTGGTGGAGTGGCTTTATGTTCTATGTGTTCTGTGGGACCCAGTGGCACAGTTGCCTTCATCACTGGATCTCAGCGCTCCAGAAATTTCTTTTGTGTGTTTTATGCGAGTCCTCCTCTTGTAATTGAGTCTTCTCAGCTTGTTCACGTGTGGGGTCAACCTTCAGGCTGGCTCACTGTGAGGTTCAACCTCAACCACAGCATGTGAGCTTCTGAGCAGGTGTTCACCACACAAAACAGAATTTGCCTCAGTATGATCTGAAATACTGTTTTAATGGTTTTGTTGCCTCTACACATGGGAAAATCACAGACATGGAGGGCTAAATATATTGATTGAAAAAAATTATATCTGTGTGTAAGTGGGCCTACCCAGCTTCAAGGGTCAACTCTACTGTGATTTGAATGATTAAAATGATAAAAGTTATTTGATGTTTTCCATCTTTCCTATTGCAGATCCACCTTTTGTACTGGTTATCTCTAGACTAGACACTTCTTTCCTCTATATTCAAAAGAGGTAGAATCTATTTTGAAGAGTGCAAAATTCTCAAGTTAGATATTATGCCCACCTGTACAATAAATTAATTAGACTCAGGACAATGGACTCTGGTTATTGAGACTTATTTGGCCCAGACTTCAGAGATTATGTTAACATGGATCTTGCTCCTTCCTAGTTAAATTACAAATATATATGATAGCAAAATATTACTATAATAATGAATGGTCATCTTCTTTCCTCATGACTTTCAGGAAGCTTGTGATGCTGCTGATTTTGGTGAAAGGGGCATGATTAGGTCCTGGGGTAAGGTCTGGAGACATCTAAACCAAGACGAAAAGAATTTCATAAGACCATGGGTAGAGATTTCATAAAACCATAGATTATTTTTAGGGCATATGATGACAAAGCATAGAGAATTGAAGGAGTGGCCAGTCTGACTTTCTACTACTTAAAGCTCTGTTGATGTTCCAGCTAACCCCAGGGCCTGATTCCCACATCTGTACCTCTGCCCACCTGGTCTCCAACTAGACGTTGTCCTCTAGGTAATCCACAGGCATTTTAATTTGGCAAAACTTGTTTCTCAAGTTTCACAACTGATTTTTTCAGCATGTGGTCTTTTCCGTGATGCTATACTCAGCTTGAAATAGGCAATTCAAATTGTCCTTGAGAGCTAAATCTTGATGGAAAGAAAACAAAACAAAACACCATAGAGATTAGAGAAATGACCCCTTAGTTGCTATATAGGGGAAAGATTATTCTGGATTTGACAGTGCTCAGACTAACACTATCAATCATTAGAATAATAAAACCAACTTTTCTTTTCTGATTTTTATTCATCACTTTCTAGCCTTTACAGTGTGTTTTTCCCCAAAATATGAAGCATTGGCTTCAATATTACTTAATGCAAAATGTGGAATATTGGCCTCAATATTATTTAATGCAAAAATTCCTACCATACTAAATAAACTTCTCCAGAATATGGTCTGTTACCTATCATGTGGTAGATGTTCAAAAAGCACTTTGAACATCAAAAACAAAAAATGTTTTTTTAAATGAAGGAGGGAGTGAATAATAACTAGAGAATCTGAAGTATCCTTAAATGTGCTTGGGAGCGGTTTATGGTCTTTTAAGGATGGTGAAAGATGTGGCACAGATTCTTCTCCAAAAAGTGTAATGAGTTATACAATGATCAATGCTCTGAAGAAAAAGACCAGATAAATCACAGGTATATTTCAACACACTTAGGATATCATGATAGGCTATTTTCCATCTTTCTCAAAGAAAGGCACTACATAATGTAGTTAACATATTTTGGTATGTATCTCTCCCCTTGGTCTTGGTGAGCTGATGGGGCATGAAATGTTCAGATTATGAGGATTTAATCGCAGATTTTTATTTAAAAGACTGGAAAGGGTTTAGAATAAAGCACAAACCCTAGTTAATGAAAGAAGCATTCTACATTTCTCAATGTTACAAAAATAAAAGGATATAAAAAAATAAAAACTTGAAGCATGATTCTATGATACATTACTAAACTACAAGGAGGAAATACCAGTCACTTTACTAGGAGTGGGGAAAACGAACTACATTTGGATTACATTTGATGATGAACGATAATTGAATTCCTTTTCTGATTTTTTTGAGGTAGTATTATTTTATTTTACAGGAAGTTTCTAATTTTGAGAATGTAAAACCAGAAAGAAGGTAAGTCAAATTTACCTTGAAAATTTTATGTTCTCTTAGTTCTATGATTTTGAATGAAATCTTTTAGTGTTTTTTATCAAAGTGCTTTTTAAAAATTGTCATGTACAAATCTATGTATGTTTTACCCTGCTACCATTTATCTGTTTATGCTGATGCATAGGATATGTATGGTGTGATATTCCTGTAGACAAGGCTGTGAAAATTAAATTTTCAGAAAAAGAAATGTGTTTACACTGGGCTCAAATTAAAGTGGGAGCCTACTCAAAAACATTTCGATCAATGATCTATTAATCTTTTGAAGAGTTCTTTTAATCCAAATAAAAATGTGTTTGCAAAGAGATTTCGATTATTTAGGTCAGGCTCAGCTTTACATTCAGCCGATCCCGGTCCCCAGAGGATGTGACACACACGTGTTGCAATAATGGGATTTGGGCAGGAAGCTGGTTTATTGGGAAATTTCCAGGCTGGTTGCTGATGATACAGAAAAATGGGTACCTTGCACTCCAGAATGATCTGAAACTAAATTGTTAAGATGTGAAAATTTCTCTGGACACAGTTCCAGCCACCCCCCTCCACAGCTCCTGCTTTCCCTGCCCGACTCCCTCAATTACTGCATGCTTGCTTATTCTTTCCTCCCTTCCCTGCTCAAAGCTTTCTCCCAGTAAGGACATAAAATGCATCCATAGTAAGTAGGTAATTGCAGGATTAACAGCTTAGAGCACCTGCCAGGCAAGGGTAGTTGTATTTTAGCCACAGTTAACTATTAAAGCTACAACAGTGTCATTTTAAATATAAGCTGGAGTAAAAAAAAAGTATTTTTCCCCCCAGGGTTCTTCTCAGTCTTAAAAATCAACCCAATTACATAGCTGTTTATTCTATCCACAAGTAAGGAACTCACTAATACCAAATCAAAAACTTAAAAACCACAGCTATTGGCTTATGATTGATTTGTGCTTCTACAGACTGGAGGATACCAACAGGTGGAGGGAAAATTGAGAATGAATGAAATGGAAAATATCCAATGCCGACTGAGTTAGGATTTTTCAAACATAAACCAAATCCATCGAAGTACTCCTCAGATTCCAACCAGTTAAAATAAAATTGAAGACTCTCTTGCATTCTTTGTTTTTTGTTTTTTGTTTTTTTGTTTTTTTTTTGTGTGTGTGTGTGTTTTTTTTTTTTTTTGCCCACTACTCCCCTGGAGAGAATAACATCTGTTGTTATGCATCTGCCTCACTTTATAATATTTTAAGTAGCTTTTTTGGAACACTTGTTATTTGCCAAGAAAGGTCCTAAGCATTTGCATTAGAAATAAAATGAACAAAATGGTTAAGAAAAAAGAAGAATTACACGTGCAGTGTTTTGCTTACAACCCTGAGCTTAAAAACAAAACAAAACAAAACAAAAAAAACAGAAAACAGTGACCTTGGGCTTAACTTAATGACTACTACGACTATAAACAGTTGATACACTCAAGCTATAACAAAGTTAGTTATATGTATAGGATACACGTGTTTTCACCCAACACTTAAGTTGATTAACATGGTTGAGTCAGCGTACTCTTATCTCCTATTTCTGTTTTAGACATTTTATTATGGAAAATTTAAATTTTACATGGAAGAAGAGATAATGATCGTATCACATCCCCAAGCTTGAACAAGTATAGATTTATAGTCAATCTTAGTTCATCTCTATCCATTTGCTTCTCCTCTCCCCCCAGCCCTCACTAGGTTGTTTTAAAAATAGATTCCAGACATATGGTTTCATGTTTCAGTACACCTTTAAAAAACAAGAACTGCTTTAAAAAAAGTAACCACAATACCATGACTGCACTAGCACAAAATGAGAAAAATGACTTAATATCACCAAATACAGTCAATGTTAAAATTTCTCTAATAACATCAGATAATTTTTATATTTAATTTGAATCACAATCCAAACAAGATTTATGCAATGCATTTGATTTTTGCCTCTTAACTTATGTTTTTTTTCTATTTATTTGAAACTCTGCTGGCTATTCTGAGGAATTTCCCATATTTAAATTTTTTTCTGATTGCATCCTTATATATATTTTAAAAACATGCCCTTTTATCCTCTCTTTTTCTTGTAAAATTTTAGTCAGATCTTGAGGCCTGATAAGATTCAAGTGTTTATATACAAATATATTTTTAAAGTAGGTCATCAGTGACTATATACTTCCTGTTGCATTACAAGGAAATCTGTATATCTGGTTGTCTCTACTTTTGTAACTGAAATTGCTTAGTGGGTTCAGATGGTATCAGGTTGATCCATCCAGCACAAAGTTACAAATCAGCCTTTCAATTAAAAGCTTTAACAGCAATTGATGATTATTGCCCAGATCATTGTTTTGATTGCACAATGGTTATATTAAATTTTCTCATTCTTTCTACAATTATTGAGCATAATTATTTAAAAAAGAACTATCTATTTGATTATTTGGAGTTACATTCATGTAAAAATGGCCCACTTTTTGGGGGGTTTAATGAATGTTAGTTTCTCCATATTGAATGGAAATTTTTAGGCAAAGATTATGCTGTATTAACTGTACTTTGCCATTTACAGTCAGAAAAATATGGGACTACATGTAGGCCTTACCTAAAGCATTTATTTCTGTTAAAGGCATTACCCATGTGTCTGATGATCTTACTTCTGTTAGATTAAAATACTATTATTTATTAAATATGGACTTAAATGCCTATTTCTTTTATTTTTCTAGGTCAATCTGGAGATCTATGTCTAAAAACAAAGGATTTGGTTAGTAATTCATGAATACTCATGCAGATGATATGGTCTGTTTCCATGAAAGTTCTTTCCTATGTTACTGACATAAACAAAAATAAGTGATTAATGAAAAACAAATGGAGTTTTCTTTACATTTTATAGAAGAAATTTTTAAAAAGTGTATGTGATTCCATTCTAACTTTAAATTGCTAACACGAATCATTGACTGATCATTGACATCTTCTAAGAGGTCATCTTCACCCCTTAGATGTCTTTTCAGATCTATGAATCTAGGAGTAAATAAAACAGAATTTTTAAAAAAGTAGTTGGATTACCAAAGACTTTTTGACAGTATTTCAAACAGGTGCTAGTTTCAGTTGTATAGCTTAGTGGTTAGACAATCACATAATTTACATAGTGTTCCCCTCAATATTTCCAATTGGCACCATATGTATTTATTACAATATTTTGACTATATTATCTATGCTTTACTTACTTCCCCATGACTGTTTTGTAACTACCAAAGTTTACTTCTTAGTCTTTTCACCTCCTTCACCCAGTGCCCCAACCCCCACCCCTCTGGCAACCACCAGTTCTTTCTCCGTATGTAGGAGTTTGTTTCAATTTTTTTCGTTTATTTATTTTGTTGTTTAGATTCCATATAATCCAAATACTATATAAGTCACATGGTATTTGTCTTTCTCTAACCGACTTATTTCACTGAGCATAGTACTCTTTAGGTCCATCAATGCTGTCACAAATGGTAAGATATCATTCTTTTCTTAAATAGCTGAGTAATGCATATAGATACCACATCTTTTTATCCACTCACCCTTTGATGTACAGTTGGTTTGCTTCCATAGGTTGGCTATTGTAAATAATGCTGCAGTGAACATAGGGGTGCCTATATTGTTTTGGATTAGTGTTTTTGGCTTTTTTGAATAAATCCCCAGAAGTGCATTACTGGATTGTAAGGCAGTTTCACATTTAACTTTTGAGGGAACTCCATACTGTTATCCACAGTGGTTACACCTGTCTGCATTCTCACCAACAGTGTATCAGTGTTCCCCTTTCTCCGCATCCTTGGCAACACTTGCCATTTGTGGTTTTATTGATGATAGCCATTCTGATGAGTGTGAGGTAATATCTCATTGTACTTTTAATTTGCATTTCTCTGATGATTAGTGACATTGAGCATTTTTCCATATGTCTACTGACCAGCTGTATGATCTCTTTAGACAAGTGTTTATTCAGATCCTCTGCCCATTTTTTAAAAACTGGATTGTTTGCTTTTTGGCATTGAGTAGTATGACTTCTTTATAAATTTTAGATATTAACCCCTTATCAGATGCATCATTAGCAAATATGTTTTCCCATTTAGTAGATTTTTCTTCATGTTTTGATTGTTCCCTTTGCTATGCAAAAATGTTTTAGTTTGATGTAATCCCATTTGGGTTTTTTTTTTGTTTGTTTCCCTTGCCCAAGGAGATATATCAGAAAAATACTGGTACCAGAAATGTCTGAGATTTTACTGCCATGTTGTCTTCCAGGATTTTTTATGGTTTCAAGTTCTACATTTAAGTCTAATCCATTTTGAGTTCATTCTTGAATAAGGTGTAAGAAGGTAATCTATTTTCACTTTTTGAATACATCTATCCAACTTTTCCAGCACAGCTTCATGAGTAGACTGCATTTACCCCATTGTATGTTCTTGCCTCCTTTGTCAATATGAATTGACCATATAGGTGTGGGTTTATTTCTTGGCTCTCCATTGTGTCCCATTGATCTATATGACTATTTTCATGATGGTACCATGCCGTTTTGATTGCATGCCTTGTATTATAGTTTTAGTGTCTGCGATTACATTACCCATAGTAGTAATAAAGGGAACTGATGATTTGTATTTTAGATCTGAAGTAAATCTCTGGTTCTATAAATTACTTTTTGAAAGCTAGTGGATAATGTCTCTCTTTGCCTTACAGGATATCGAGTGATACTAATTATAAAACATTTACAGTGGCAAAACATCTGGATTGTTTAGTCAATAATTCATTTTTTATTCAGTTTGTCAAGCTTGGGGATATCTTCTCTACTTTCTTTCTCCCCTGAAGAGCCTAGGAGTTGGATGCTCAAACTACTTTTTCCCTTTTCCCTTTTTTCAAAATCATCTACCTGGATCACTCTGAAAAGCTTATTAAGAACAAGGTGATAGCCATCAATGATTGTATCTTCCAAGGGCATCTCCATTCTCAACGCACGTTATTCAGTTTATGCACAGAAGACTACAGAGGTTTCTATCCTAACTTGATTCTTGATGATCAATGCCTTTTCTCTAGTGAAATATGAGTGTTCATTTCCATTTGATGCTTTGCTTGTATTTGCATTACTTAAAACCAATTCTTCATTTCCATGCAGTTCAGTTCTTCACACATGTCCAGGGCCTTCTTTAGATGTTGGAAGGAAACGACTGAGCAAATGTTGGTTTTTTCATTCAAGGATCTTGAATCTACCACAGCTCACTGTTTTCTCGGAACAATCATTTTTTAAAAAAACAATCGAGTATTTGAGTGGCAGCATTCTACCATATATGCTTGGGTGCTTATGTAGTTCATGGAAACAATGGGAGCCCACAGGACATCTGGGGGTGTCCATCAATGACTAGAACTTCCTAGAATGGACCATAGAACTTTTGTTTCATATCACCAAATTACAACATTGTGCAGAATTTGTTTTGATTTTAAATTTCTTATATTTACTGTGAATTCTGCTAACCAATCCTCTGCTTTACTTTAGAAAGGAAAACAGTCAATGACACAATTTGGCAGGATTCCTGCAAGCCTGAGAATGATTCCCACATCAGAGGACTCTGTCAGCTGAAAGGTAATTGCTAAATTTAGTTCTGCTTACTTTGCATTTTCCCAAAGTAGTTTAGAGGGCAGGTAAAACAATTTACATCTTTTTCCATTAAAATAAGCAGGGCATTGTGGTCTATTTAAAAAGAAAGACAAATAAATAGAATATATATATTATTAATAGAATATAAACACATATGTGTAGATACACAGAGACATACAGAAAGGAAGTGAAATCTAATTAAGTTGGCTGTTGAAGTGAATAATCAAGTGCGAATAATATTTGAAAGTCTTTCATGTCTAAAATAATTTAAAATGTATTAAAAATCAGCACATCAAATAAACCTCTAAAATAACATGAATATATTAACAGTTGTTATGCTTAGATTTTCTATAAAAATTTAAGAGAAATAACTGATTACTAACACAAAATTATACCATTTTATAATTTAAAAATTCCCCAAAGCAAGTTAGCAGCCAGGTATAAAATATTCATTAATAATAAATCACTTCAAAATTAAAATTACTTAGCTTTGGGAAGGTAATGAATAAAAAAAGTCTTAAGGGTTCACAAAGATGAACAACAGAATAAAAAGTTGATTTAATTGGCATTGTCTTTACAGTGTTACTTGAGCAAGAATTATTTGATTATATTAGTTATTGATTATTTAAGTGTTTCTGACTTTTAAATAAAAAATATTTTCACTATCTTGTGACAAAGGGAATAATTATAGCATGTATTTATATATGTTCACATTTTGCCTTTTGTTTTTTTAAAAGAGCTCTTGGCTTTACAAAATATGAAAATAATCATTTTCCCCTGAAATATTTATATTTTATTAAACATTATATAACATTTTGGCGAATAATTTTAACTATTTTTTTAAATATTTACAATTTTCTCTATTATAAAAAATACATAGGTGAAACACTGGGGATTGTTTAATTATAGCATTTTCTTTTGATTACATACAGAAAATGTTTAAATAATATCATGTTTTGATTTGACTCTGTCTTCATCTCAGGGATGCCAGGTATCTTCACTCACACTCTCTGTAGGTTAGCCAAACACCCATCTATCCATTCCTTTAATAAACATGTTATCTTTAGATTATTGTATATTGATGTATGGATAAAAATGTATAACTTATTATAGATATTTTTAGTTATAAGATTGACCATAAATCTCTTCAAGTATTCTAATTCCTAAAACTACTTTTCTGTGAACTTTTAAAAAATTTTGTGAGTAATAGCAGGTAATTCTATTATAGCTACTCTGATAAAGCAGCAAAAAATCTTGGTCAGTAGGTGAGGTTCTTAGGATTTGTGGGTCAGTTTTGTCAGAGAAGGAAGAAAGCCTCTACAGAAATTTTCTCAGCTGTGATATTTCTCAGAATCTTGAATGACCGTGTGTTTGATGTGTGTGTGTGTGTGTGTGTGTGTGTGTGTGTGTGTGTGTGTGTATCTAAGAAGTTTCGTTGGCATTTCACCATTAGTAGCTGAGTCACAGGACATTTCCTAGGGATTAATGCTGTGCTAGGAAGAGTTGATGGCCTGAGACCAAGGCTGTTGATGCGATTGTAAATTGAAGGAAGAAATTTAGTGGGGGAGGGAAGGCCACAAGCAATAGACTTGAATTTTATGGGGGTAGTAGCTTCATTTAGAAGGCTCAGAGTATTTCTAAGCAATTAGTGCCCTCCATATTAACCCATAATATTTCTTTCTCATTTTAAGCACTACTTTTTAACTGTTAATTGCACAATTACTTCAGAGTGGTTTACTATCTATGCCTGAGGATAGGCAGTCTGTGGAGTTCAGTAAGATGAAGATCTGAAGGTGCATTATGGCTGTCATCCACAGCCCATGATTTTCTTGAACACTAATAATGAAATTGTAAAGACAGCTTTAATAAAACAGAAGAAAATATATAGGGAAATAAATGGTAGGGGTGACATTAGCTCCCAGCGAATCTGTTGAAAACTCCAAGACCAAAAAAAAGCGCCTTTGTTTCCATTTAAGTTTCAAAATGGTATTTCTACATGACATATATTAACAGCACTGTTGTCCTAAAAAATATTGGGGCCTGATGAAAGGAACCTCCACGGGCTATATTAAGCAAAGGATTTGTGCCTGGTATTTTAATTTATGAACAAATTCACATAGCTTAATAACATGACTGTGTTTTACCAGTTAAGACAAAATTTATCAGAATGAGTTGAATGTCAGAAGAATAACATTTTTAGTTTATCTAGACCAGTTCTTTCTCCTAAAAAGAATTTTATCTAAAAGTGTGTCTGTGCTATTAACAGAAACTACATCTGTAAAGCAAATGTAAGATAAATTATGTGCTCAGGACTTTTTAAGATTTTTTTATTCATTTTTAGAGAGAGGTGAAGAGGAGGGGAATGAGAGGGAGAAGATTATCAATGCATGGTTGCCTCTCAAGTGCCCTGTACCAGGGACCTGGCCTGCAATCCAGGCATGTGCCCTGACTGGGAATCGAACTGGCGACCCCTTGGTTTATAGCCCACGCTCAATCCACTAAGCTACACCAGCCAGGGCAAATGCTCAGGACTTTATAACTGAACAGCTGTCAATATTTAGGTATCAAGGAAAATTAACCTGTCATTTATATTAATTGTATTGTCAGCATCATAAGCAGAAAAACTATTTATAATATTCATTTTAGTAAATTAAAATCAATTTAAAGATCTTCACATTTACTTTTGTAGAATAAAAAAAAACCCTTAAAACAAAATCTTTTAAATCTATAAATTGGAATTTACCTAAAATCATGTTATGATTTAAAAAAGATAGTTTTAAAAACAGGGTTTTCATATTTTATGCCAGAAACTACAAAGAATAAAAACAAAGCAAAAATTTAAAAAGGAAATAGAACATGTTTGTAGATTTAGAGATTTTTTCAAACAATGTTACTGCAGTAGACTTTTCCATAAAACAGAAAATATGCAAAAAAAAATATGTTAGTAAAGGAAGTAGGGTCTGAATAAGGTCAGGAAACATGTTAGTAATGAAAGGAGTATTAATTCCACTCATACTGCTACAAAACTGTTTTTAAAATAAATCTTCTTTATCAGTGGTTTTGATAAGATTCGTTACAGTGAACTGGTAGAGGAGAAATGTTACGTCCTTCAAGTTTAACATTTGAATTGCCATTGGTTTGAAACCTTTCCTGAATTCTAGTCAATATTATTATTTGGCCGACTTCTTCAGAGTAAGCAAATGAATATTTTGCTTAATTTGTCCAGACATTATTAATTCATTTTCTTTATCGGATTGATACCCTCATTTTCAAGAGGGTAAATGTATAAAGTCACAAGTTTATTTACTATTCTGTTTAATTTTTAGGAGCCACAATTTTAATTTAAAAATTGTTTCCCAAGAGCTTGTGACTTGAGTCTGGTTAGAACGGAACACATGAGGAAAGGCAGAGAGAAGCCCCGGTGCACACCTGAATGCCTGCTTAGGATGTGGGAGTAAACTGGCTGAGCAAAGGCTGCCTGCTAAGCGGGCCTCTTTTATTTCCAAGAAAGGTTTTGTGAATTGAATGGGAACACTCAGAGTTCTAGTTTTACATACAAATGAATCTTGGGATGAATTCAATTCAGCAGGGGAGCTCTTACTAGGAATGCAGTTACCTGAGCACAGTCAGAAGTATCTCTGTTAGAATAACCTAGAAGCTGACTAGGAATACTGTTTTTGTTTTGTTTTGTTTACTTAACCTCATTTTTTCCTGCCTCTGCTTTTGAGGAACAGTCAGAATGTTTCTATTGTATGGTGTATTTTTCTGCACACTCTTATTGTGATCCACTCATGTGGTTTATGTGGGGCTCTTACACTCTTGCTGCAAGCAAACCACCCCAAAACTAATGATATCAAACAACATTTTACCAGTCTCATGGGGGTTGGAGATCAGGAACTCAGTCAGGGTAGTGTTTTAGGATGCCTGAGGCTTCATCTAAGAGGACTTGAATGACTGGGGAGGACTTAAATGTCTGGTGGCTGGATCACCTGGAGGCTTCTTCACTTACATGTCTGGTATCTGTTCTGGGATAATTGAAGGCTGTGCTCAGCTGGGATGATCCCCTGGAAAACCAGTATGTGGCTCCCACATTTCACTTAAGCTTCTCCCAGGCCAAGGGCTAGATTTTAAGAAGGAAGGTGGTGAGAGGAAACCTCACACATCACACAGGGAAGTGTCTCAAGAGGAACATCCCAAAATATCAAGGCAGAGCAGATAGCTTCTTCTGACCTAGACTTGGAGTTCACAAATTCTACTGTGGCAAGTGAGTCAGTAAGGCCGGCTCAGTTCAATAAGAGGAGAACTGAACTCCATTTCTTACTGGAGGAGTGCCAAGGTCATACTGCAGAGTATGTGGTATGAAACATCTTTGAAAAATACAGCTGCAAATTGTCTAGTTCAACTGTTGCAAGTTTGTTGCTACTTAGGACCAAATTGCTTCTGTGTCTATAAATGTGTTCTTGTAAGGTAATATTTGGGAGATTCCAAATACATAAAAATGTGTAAGACCACAAAACAAACGGCTAATCTTCATAAAATGCCGTTTTCCTTGTGGCCCTTCCTTAGTCCTAAACCCTCAAAGTTTCCTATTGAAGATGTCACAAACTAACAGCTCTGTAAATGAATTTACTCTGAGAAAAAGCTTACTTAGGCCATTTGTATTTTAAAACCTAGGAAATTTTGCATTAAAATCCATATGTTTACACTCGTTTGGAAAACAGGAAGGACTTGGGCAATCCTGGACTCAGTCTGAGGAGATTTCAGTTGAGAGAGCTGAGCTCCCTGGCTGGCCTTTGGCAGGTCTGGCCCTGCAGTTCAGCTAGCTCACCGCAGACCTCCCATTGTCACCCTGACAAAGTCCACTTCATTTAGTTAGGTTACATGGTAACTTCTGCCTTTGTAACATTGGTTTAGTGGGTTATGTCCAAATTTCTCCATCTGGCATTGAAAGCCCATCAAAATTTGGCCTCCCTTACTCTTCCAGCCCTACCTCCTCCTGTGTTATGTTCAGAATTACTTATCGCAGGCCCATCTCAATCTCTACACTTAATTAAACATATTCTACTCATTCCACACTAAAGGCCAGTGTTCACAGCATTGTCACTACATTTTAACTTTTCTTTTTCTTCTATCTTTCCAAACTGTATCCATTTTTTGAACTTCCATTGACTGGGCCCTGACTCTTCCACAAGTACTCTGGGTCACGGTGACCTCTCCCCGTGATAACCTCTGGGTCACTCAGTTCACCGCCTTGCATTGTTATGCACATGACGCAGTGCATTGTGCATACTCCTCAGCTGCTTCCAGATTCTAAAGCACAAGTGCCTGCTTTACTGTTCCTGTCCAGTACCCAGAAGAATGGAGACGTTGCTCTCTAAAACTCATGTTAAAGGGATCAGAAAAGGAAGAGGTAGAAAGAAATGAAGGAGTGGAGGAAAGAAATTTTTTTTCTAAATACAGAAACTAATAAAAATAATAAAGCTTCAAAATTCAACTTCATGATCCTGGCTCTGTGATGAAAGTTATTGCCTCTAAGAACCAGATCACAAAACCAGCTCATTTTAAAATTTAGCATTTTCTAGAATCCTGTAATGTGGTTACTCTGGTTTTAAATATTAAGTAATTGGTGTAAATAACTCTGAGACTGAGCTGTGGATTTAACATATCTTTTACCATTTGCTGTGATGGGGATCTGGAGTAAAACTTATACATACTTTTTACTGAGCATGAAGGGCAGACCTCACCTATGTCTTCTTCCCTAACAAGAGTGTGGGAATAAGGAATAGTGGGAAATTAAAGGATTTACTGCAAGTAATAAGGTGTGAAAGTGAGAGAAAAAGTCACTGGCCTGTTGGGCCAGGTGATTTCTTGGGGGTCTCAACACCCTCTTCTGTAAACTGTGCGGCTTTGTTTAAGGAATCCATGAAGTCCCACTGTTTTTTAGCACATGCTATTCTGGATTTAAATAAACTGATCCCCTTTTACAGGGCTTGAAAGAGAAATGTTACTACCTTTTGAAAAATTTCTAGTAGCTGCATGTAAATAGATGCCACATGGCATGGCTTTTACTAACGCATGCACAGAACAACTACAACATAATTCAGGTTGAAATGGCATAATAATGAAGTTCAAATGCCAGTGTTGGAAAGATTCGTTTAACAGAAACAGATGAAGTGATAACTTCATGGAATCATAGCATTGGAGAGTCAGAAGAGGCTTTTGTGTCTATGTGCTGCCCTTTTACTATTACCAACAGGGAAACTGAGTCCCGGGGAGGCCTCATGTCCTGTGTAGGTACACAGCTGTTTGGGGGCATTCTTCATTTTCTTTTTGTTAAATTTCTATTTTATATTTATCTGCTTTGAGTAAGAATAACATTTTTAAGAAAATAAATATTATGATCTAGTCAATATAGTACCTTAATAAACTGAAGAAAAACATGAGTATTATTCAATAAATTATACTCACACTTCTTAAATCCTAGAATTTCTTTTAACCCATATATAACATTAATCTGTTTTAATAGATTTACATGAAGATGATTTTCTTTTGACTAATAACATGCATACTCTTCAAGGAGAAAAAGTACAAGACATTTCCTATCAGGTAATGTGAATTATCAACACTTACGAGGTATTTTGTGAAAATTGTCTTGTTATTGAGCTGTATAATATGCTAAGTAATGTACAAAGCTTACATAGTCTTGCAGCTACTTTGTATTTACTTATTGTAGGTTGTTTTGTAACTGATATGCTTATGTCCCTGGGAATTAGAATATAAATGAAAAAATAAAATGATGACTTGAGTTAATAAACTATTTTGATTATGCAAAACATCATGTACTACAGCCTTTTGATAAGTAACTCTGAGCCTGTTATAATTAATATACTGGGATTTTCTCTGACAAGACCTATGCTAAGTGCTTTAGAACTATCTGGCAACCTTCAGCCTGGGGTAAGTGCCTTTTTTGTTTTTTTATGTTTGGTATAAAAATATACAGTGTGATTTCTGACATATCCCTTTAAAAATTGCATTAATTAGCCCAGAAGTTCAAGCAATTATGAATGTCTGAACCTTAAGCCTCCTTAATAATAATAATAATAATAACATATTAATAACCAAATAGTTGCTATTCACCCATAACAAAATACAGAGTGTGTCAATAGGGCCAACTCAGGCATTATACTGATTTTTGCTATTTTTCTAACACTGATGGCATTCTCTTTGATCATTCTGATATTTTATTAGAAAACTTAGAACTGACCTTTCTTGGTGCAGCAGATTGATCAACGGCAGAGGCACACACATAGCATATGAATTGTGAGGGGCGGATGTGGTGAGGAAAGGGAGTTCGAACACTTCAGTCCAGCCTGATTTCTTAGGCTGATGAATTAAACAGTGGACCACAACTTTTGATGAACCACAGTTTCTACCGGCTGTTCTGAAGCGTCTGCAGTGGCGGATCCCTGCTCCCAGGCCGCTGCACAAGGCTGCCACGTGGCCTGATTGCCTGCTGGCCAGGGGCTTCTCTTGCAGGGCTGGTTGAGAGCTCTGAAAACAGACAGCTCTGTTTGAATCTGTTTGGTCATCTCCTCAATCTCTCTCTGCATCCGTTTTCATCATCTGAAAAATCAGTCTGTAAGGAACCTGTATCTCGTGGCTGTTGT